>PNEQ01017406.1:0-33871 GCA_003012365.1 Medauroidea extradentata | reverse complement strand
GTCGATTCCTACCTGCTTGTACGGTTATAAGCCAATAGATAATCGATTGTGGCCAGTGGGTCTATAGGACTGACAAGTCTAGAATGCTGCCAGATGAATCCGCGAAATTGACGTTCCTCTATGCATGGCCATTGTTATACAGCGCGTTCATAGAGTGTACAGATCCCACCAACTTGTGTCCTACCTGCCAACAACTCTAGAGCCGCCGTTGGTCAACTCGCAGTGGTTATACCAGGAATTTTTTCTTCGGTGTTTCGCTAACGAAATTTTCTAGCCTCACCTTTTTACCAAAACGTCAAATGCGTCAGGCTCGCACCGTAGGAACAATAACGGCACGTTTTAAAATATTTTCTGTTTCACAAAATCTTTACTTTTTAGCAGAGTGGCGGCATTGTATAGTTGACCTATTTCGAGCCGTGTCAGGCAACCTGCGGTTCACAGTAACTACTGATTGAGACTGTCCAACAACGAGTGAACAGCTGATCTACTCCACGCGACTGAGTCTGAAGAACGAAACGTCGTATCTAAAGGAATATACATAAACTGTCGAAAAATAAACAAGATTAAATTACCTTACATTTATGAGAAACTAACTTCCTATAATATTAGGTAAATATCAATAACTAGTTGTGTCTCTAGTGTTAAAGTAAAAGTTAAATAACAGAGTTATAAAAATAGCTCTACGAAGGAAAACTTACAACTGCCGAAGATACTATGAGAAAAACTCATAACTTAGTGACTGAGCTACCAAAAAATATTTTCCACTACATAATTTTTAAGTGCATTATCAGTAGGGCTACGATTTTGTCGCGAAAAGATGTTTGCCCCACTTTGTTTCAGTGTCTCACGTGCACATCGGCAGTTCTGTTTCAAGGTTATTGGCAGCGTGTCTAAGTTCAGACACGTTTCTCATTTGACTGCACCAATCAAAATAAGATTATTGTGAGTCTGTACGTCTATAATTTGCCAAGGCAAGTGAGAGTAAAATCATCCAACCACAGACGATGTAGCCGAGCTGCAGGTGTGCACATGACGCATCGAAACCAAATGCTGCAAAAATCTTTTCGCCATAAAATCGTGGCTCTAATTATCAGTGGTGTGACTGCTGTCGCGTAGTTTTGTATAGTTTTTATACGAATTGGGTATTCTGAGGAATATATTGCTTCACTTACAGAAATTTTACACACACGCACGTTACACAATTTCAAATTGTTTTCGAGAACGTAGATACTTCAGGAAACTTGTTTCAGTAACGATATCTTTGACGACACTTTGGTCATAACTGAGTTGGTTGTCAGTTTAGTAAATTTATATATTAAGCGTTGTTAATTGAGAACGCTGAAGTGTTTTGAATAGAACAAGTTTTGTGACTTACTAAAACTAAACACTGAACTACTAAATTCATAGTTATTTTAGTAGACTGAATGGGGCCATATAAAATTTTCGTATACTAAGAGAGTTAATTGGATCATGATAAGCAACTAGCTCATAGTTCCTTGGTAACTTTCCCTTTAAGGAGAGCCGCCATATTTGAAACTGTGTTGAATGTTAGAGGCTCAGAAGCGAATTAGAGATAAGTAAGAAACAGACGTGCATACTCAGAACCGCACTCTTCTTACACGTATAGAGATGAACAGGAACAAAGTGTTCTCGACGTACCACTGGAAATATGGGGCTCAAATCTTTGGCGCTACTAGTGTAAAAGTTACAGCAAAGTTTATTATAGGACTTTGGAATAGTTTCCCATTATTCAGGTTGCTAGAATTTAAGTTATAACCGCCATTTTTAAGGATTGGGAAAAAGTGTTAATATAAGTAATGCATTGAAATAATAACTCAGCAGATCTTTATTGAAATATATATTTATTTTTATTTGCACTTTGTACGTACAGCCATAGCCATCTTTAGTAGGAGAACGCGGCCTTAGATCTGGCAACCCTGCTAGGAAGGGTCATTTTAACACTTCTTTTGTCTCACTAACAGCAACGGCTTCCCCTGATTCGCCGGTATGTAGGGCACAATAACGAATCAGGTACAGCCATAGCCTTTGGAGAGCAAAAAGAAGTGTTAAAATGACCCTCGTGTGCAGGGTTGCCAAATCTAAGGCCGCGGCCTTCTACTAAAGACGGCTATGGTACAGCATATCCGTAAAGTCATGGTGCACTTTTGACCGGTCACAGGAAAGCAACAAAAGAAGATACAATTGTGAAATCTGTAGCCGCAAAGTTGAAGGCGCTGGTGAGGGGTGACCTGAGGCGAGTATACAGTAGCGACAGAACGGGAGTCCCCCGAGAAAACCCGCCAATCAATGGCAACGTTTCCCAAACGCAGAAAATTCGGAGAACGACCCCGTCGAGAATAGAATCCGGATCGCCCTGGACACATCGTGCACAGTACTTTTCCAGGTAGTGATTTTTTCTTGTTCTGTCTGTATTTTCGCTCTCCACTTCAAGAAGTTCCAGTGGACTGCACGTCTCCGTTCTCTCTCTCTCTCTCTCTGCGCGACAACCGCGAAATAAATCGCTCCAGCAGCGACCGCACCGGGAACCTATGCGACCAATCGGAGGTAAACTTGTCGAGAGTTGCCGTCCAATTCTTCTGTCTCGTCTCCCGCAAGAAGGGACTTCCTCCCGTCCTTCAAAGTCGCGCGCCCCTCGGAAATTCGGAAGAAACCTCGGCACGTAACAAACTTATCTCTCTTGAACTTGTATTTGCGAGGAGAAGAATAACAAGGGAGAAATATCTGACTCTGACCGTGTTTCCGCGAGGCTCTAGCGTTCCTTTATTCGAAGACTCGAACAAATGCCTTTCTGTTTGGAACTTTCCAGCTGAAGGAAGCCTCGTTTCAATTTGAAGCACTTATGTTTCGTAGAAGTTCTGTGCTGACATTATTCATTTTTCTCTTTTTCAAATTATTATATTACTGAACTTGAATTCTACAAACAGTTTCACTCATACACCATTATTTTTGCATAATCAATCTATCTAAAACTTATGCATATTAAATTTTTCACTAATCGTAAATCACCTATTCTTGAGTTAAAGTTTTAAAAATGTCAATAGTATTTAGTTTTGTGTAATAAAGCATTTGAGAAGTAAACCAGTACAAAACACATCACGAATTTGTGACCACTTTGAAAGCGCAATTATGTGAAATTTTTCAAACACGAACGGGAAAAAACCTGTTCAGATGTACAGCAACATAATTCCAAGTAAACAAGAGTAACCAATTCCTAAAGGCTGGTTAGTCGATACTTTATTTCATCACTGACACGAATTAATAAACAAAAAAAAAAAAAAAAAAAAAAAAAAAAAAAAAACATCCTGGAGTTATGAAAATGTCCACATTTAAAGGGAATCATTTTTTTTAGAACACATATAGTTCCCAAACGGTAGTGGTTAAAGGGAAATATTAGAAGCTCTAGTTAGAGACACTGGAAAATCAGCGAAAATGTTTAACACGGTCTGCAATAAACTGTCGCATATTAACAGCGACACGTGTGAACAGTTTTCTGGCAAATACACACGTTCTGTACGTTCAATCTGTACAATTCCGAGTTTGTTAAAGACAGAAACTATGCTTCAAATAAACGATAGCCAATATTGACATAAAACAGTCAGTGTTATATACAGTATGTTGGAGTCTAGCAAAAAAGTCAACTTTCTCCGCGATTTTCCAGTGTCTTCTAGCCATAGCTGGCGATTCTTTTTCTCCAGCTTTTCACTAATGTTTCAACTGGGTTTACTGGATTTTCTTCTAAACGGTTCTGTATAATTTCTAAACAGAAAAGTTACAATGCTAGAAATAATCGAATTGGGAGAATTCGCACATGTTTAGATTTGTGCGAAATTCACATTATATTTCTGGTATCAGACTAGCCTGCAAATGTCTATAAGCTTGTTGTGTTTATCCCGTTGGCCGCACAGAAAAAAGAAACGGGTTTGTGGTGTCCACAAAATGTTTTGTCAGTATGGATCCCGCCAAAAATTTTTGTATTGGTTACAATTCTTTTTTTGTTGTAATTGTAAAACTCTATTGGGGGCAGCAAAAATTTTTGTGATCAACACAAACTAATTTGATAAGGTAAATAATGACAAAATATTTTGTGGCGACTAATATTTTTTTTTTTTTTTCCCCAGTTTGACAATGTCATGGCCTGCCGCGGAGAATGCTTTCACGTCAGTGGCCAATCTTCTGCAAATAGTTCACATAAGTAAATAAGAACACACGAAGTCTCTTGGCCGATGGAATCACAGATTGTGCTCTGGTAGTTACAAGGTAGTAAAGTGAGTCTTTGACAAAATAATAACGTAAATTTGGTTAAGTCCCGATTTACTAGACTGTTTTGTTACGTAAAAAACAGTTTCTCGCAAATTCAAAGTATTTAAGAGCCCTTTAAGGCCATGCTATCTAATTTCTACTTTTGTAGTTATATAAATTTCTTTTTGCGTCTAAACGAGAGCAGTTGCCAAAAATCTGTCTCGCAGTTTTCTTTCAAATCGTCCTATCGTTGGCTGATTTTTTCAAGGCAGTAAATACTATATTCTTAGCTAATTATGTAACTACGAAATTGGTTGACTTATTTTTATCGAAACCTTATAAATTGTTGCTCTGAAAAAATTAGCTATCACGGCAGAAAACATTTTGCACAAAACTGCCAGACAGATTTTTGATATCATCTCTCGCTTAAGAGTGCGTGGTAGATAAATAAACGCTGAAAAATGTCAATCGATTTCTACGCATTTTCCGATGCCAGTTTGGATAAAATACTCAAAGACAATCCTAGATAATGGTATTTGCCAACTTTATGAATAAATATTTATCCAGAATTACTAATTCGTTACGCGTGATCTCTTGCACGAGGTTCCGGAATCAGAGATTGTGCCTCAGAAGTTCGTAACACTGGAAACTATTTTGTTCAAAACGTTCGCATAAACTATTGTCTAGGATTGCTATTGTTTAATTTTCGCAAATTGGCTTCAAGGAACCTACAGTTACAGATTAACGCTTTCAGCGTTGAATTATGTACCACGCCCTCTTAAGTTTAAAAAAATTATGGCAAAAAAAGTAGAAACTAAAGAGCACGGCCTCAAAAGCTCGTGCTGGACGCCACGTCTGAGGTACGGATACAGGCAGGCGATAAGAACTACACAGGCTAGTGTGTCAGCAACTGTGTCGCCTTTATGCGCAGGGCGCGGAAACGGCGTGTAGTATTTCCGTCGTTGGCATTTCCTATGGAGCTCTAAGCGATTACCCTGAAAGTGCGTATATAATTGTTACACTTAGAAAGTCGTCAGTGCGTTGTCGATTGCCCGCGGGTTTTCTGTGGGTGTTCCTATTTGACCCGCTCTTGCAGTCCTCCATTTCTCCAGACGTGCTTGATAGTAAACAGACTAGCTATAATATCTCGCTGCTATAGAGCCACATTCGTCCATAAAATATCAGTTACTCGAGGTTTACAACAAATATCATTCGATTTGCAGTGACTTATTTTTAATTCAATGAAAATTTTTCGTATTATGCTACATGGAACCTCAAAACTTTACGATTTCTTTCAGGCCGATACTAGAATTAAACAAACGTAAGCTGCTGTCACTTTCACAATTGGTAGTGATACTTTATTTTCGTTACAAGATATCTGCACCAACCTCTCTGCAATTTTACTTCATTGTTATTGACAGCGTGTAATTATGGAAAGACGTTTCTCATTTGACTGCATCAATTAGAATAAGGTTTCTGAAAAACCACACGTCTGTGGTTTGCAGTAAAATGCTAGACACATGTGAGAGTTAAAAACAGCCAATCACTGACCATGAATCAAGGGCTACAGATGCGCACGTGAGGCAATGAGACAATTTGGTGCAGAAACCTTTTCACCAGATATAAAAGTTCCCCAGAAATTGTCCCTTGTCTTGCCTTCTCATGGGGAGAGTTGGGTCAGCAGTAAAGATGCATTTGAAAGCAGGCACAATGATGTGATATCACTATAGGCACGAGTATTTCGCGTATTAATCTGGCAACAGCCTAGACTTCTCAGTTCTATACGTGTACCGGCTGAAGCCGAATATCCATTGGCTTCTAAGGTGATATCCTCACGACTTGTTTCCTTATTCATAACTGGCTTGCAGTCGTCAAATGTGTGTTAAAACTGCTCTCGTCTAATCACAGAAGGTGTGAAGCACACGTTTTTGACGTTCAACCTAACCTAGAATCAATACGCGAAATAATCGTCCCTCTAGATATTACTGTATCAGCGAGCAGCCAATGAGCATTTACTGTCCAAGTAGACAGATGTTATTGAAAGCTAGCTGTATATTTTGACACAATGAAAACAAACTTATAGAAAAGTAAATAATTCTCCGATATAAAATTCCTATAGAGGCACTCACTGAGTCGTCTAATACCACACGTGGGAATTCTTTTAACATTGGAGTACATAATGAATTATGATGGTAATTAGTTATTTATTTTGTCCTGTTAATATTATCTCCCAGTAATGACCATTACGCAGGGTAAAAAATCTGGTTATTATTTTGTATGATCTTATAGATTTATATTTAATTAGTTTACGTTACTTCTTTATTGTTATTGTGTTGCTGTCTGTTTGCTGCTGTATTGTATCTTCCGATGTGTTTTTTAATGTGATTGCCTGCATTAATGTTAATTGTACTGTGTTATATAATGTAAATATATAACTGACAACTTTAATGTGCTCTTTGCAAATCGTTTAATTTTATTGGCAAGTCACTTTTAAATGTAAGTAAAAAAAGTAAAAATTTGTTTAGTAACTTACATGTAGAGATAAAGGAAAATACCAAGAATCTTCCGCGTCGCCATATTTTGGAAAACAATGTAGCGGTTTGCGCCTTCCATGGTTGAAGGACACTTATGTAGTTCTTCAAATATTCAATAGCGGCGCACTTCATAGAGTTGTTATCAGCCCAGTTGGATAGGGGCACGCTAATAACTAAAGAGGTTGTCGTAATGAATCCTGGCAAACATAAAACTCTTCCCGCGATAAATCAGTGTCCTTACTCATCAGATATAACTTTTTAATTTGACAAATACGTCAGTGTATACTTTTAACAGATATTCGGTACATAAACAGAAAACTCGCTGAAAGATTTCAGGACATGTGTCTTTGTGGGAAATGTTTAGAAGCTGCTCAAACCAAGAAGAAGACATCCGCTCTTGAAATTCGAATTTTAAATTAGTATTTTCACAAAACAACGAAACTGGCTTTGAATAGAACTAAAATTTTTATTAAACACTGGTTTATGTTATCGAGATTCAAACGAAACTAAGAAAAAACAAAGTTATTAGGTTAGTCTACAAGCAATAACCTATGGATAAAGATGATGGTTTATCGCGGGAAAACTTGACTATTTGCTAGGCTTCAACATACGTTCAACTTATCAAAAGATTACTGGCTTTTCCTTGTACGTGGAGCTACTGCCCTATTTGACTGAGCCAATAAGAATGCCGCTATTTTAATATTCAATACATGTTATTGGTCTGCAGACAGCTACGTTGGGTCAGTGTTTTCAAGGCTATGTTGACGCAAAACATTTTCGCGATATACCATCATATCTACCTATGGATGCTCTGCTAAGTGATACATTCTTATTCAGGTGAACGGTTATAATACAATTAATTTAAATATTAGCACATTACAATGAATAAAGAAAATTGGCTTTTCATTCAACTCCGTGGGCGAAAATACACGTTGAAGTCTCAAATTTCATGGAATTATGTCTCCTTATAAGGTGATCTAGTAATACATAATGGTCGCAGTTTTCCTCCAGATTTGACCTTCCGAAATATTTTGGGCGAGTTCCTGAACAACCTGTAAACTAATGAATTTGTTTGCTGCCGGACTCCTTTAAGAGCCCACCAAACAGTTCCACTCCGTTTCCACGCCATGTTCAGTCGGCAAGGAAGATGTTGGCTGCAGTGGGCTTTGAGTACAACACAAGCAGTAAATTGAATTTAGACCACAGTCGTAGACGAACAGGTCTGGACACTCGCCTGGATATTTGACCCCCTTGTTGTTTGGCTATAGTTCACCAAGTTACCGAGAATATTGTGTTTTATTGGCGCTGATGTTACGGCGGTCAGACTAAACTCCGCCCACTTCATTTCCGCCAAGATAAACAATTTATCAAAACGTATAACTTATCAATTTATGAAATACTTTTTCCCTCACAAATTTAAGAAATGGCGCCAGAAATCTTTAATTACTTTATAAATTTAACAATCGAAAAAGTGGTCGGAGTTTTAGTCCGACCGCCCGGAAAACAGCGCCAAAAAGTACGACATTCTCGGTAACTTGAACTACAGCCAAACAACAAAGGGGTCAAGCAAAATACATTGTTAGATAGGCGAGTGTCCAGACCTGTTCTTCTACGGCCGTGCTTTAGACTCCACGTTCAATACGTTACGTACATAGACAAAGGAATTGTACTGGGTAAATAACATGAGCGGAAATTGCCTTCGTCGACTTCGAGAATCGATACACTCTTTAAGTGGGATTGATCACTGGTACATTGAATGTATCCTTTTCTCGATAACTACTTTTTCACGGGTTGTGCCAGTATTTCTTTGTTCGTCAGGGTGTAGGTGAAAGCTAAGTCGATTTTCTGTAATTGTTGCAACCTCAGTATCTTCATTATTATGTAACTGGAAACAGCCGACACGAAAAATTTTATTTACTTAAGAGTGTGTGGTGGATAAATAAACGCTGAAAACATAAATTGATTTCTACCCTTTTTTCGAAGCCAATATGGATAAAATACTCAGTGACAATCCTCGATAATGATGAATGCTAACTTTATGAGTAAATATTTATCCAGAATTACTAATTCGTTACGCGTGGTCTCTTGCGCCGCAGTTAAATGCACGAGGTTCCGGCGTCAGAGATTGTGCCTCAGAAGTTCATAACACTGGAAACAATTTTGTTTAAAACGTTGGCTAAAACTATTGTCTAGGATTGATATTGTTAATTTTCGCCAATTGACTTCCAAGAAACCTAGATTAATGCTTTTGGTGTTGAATTATGTACCACGCCCTCTTAAGTACCATAAAACACGCTGCACGGATTCCAAACAGCGAATGAAACTATTGAAAATGCTCTGTCAACCAGAGACGAAGACTGGCGTGTTCCAAGGCAACCACTACCAATCAATGACTATGATTGTCTTTGGAACATTGACTGGTACAGGCAGGTACACTTTACTGCCAGCAGCGTACAAGCAACAAGGTATCAACTTTCCAGTAACAAACCTCGAGCTTCACAACACAACTTTATTGGGAGTAACCCCCTGACGCATTAACAACACGTGCTTAAAGTGTATAGTTTGATATACTGTCTCCTGCATCGGAACACGGTCATTCTTTGCTACTCCTGTTAACGTAAAACATAAAACAATAACTTTATTCTTTGATTAATAAGAAAATCAATACATCCAACCTGAGAAGGATGAATCACCTAGCCGATATTACAAGATGCCTATCCTCATGCATGGTCCTTTTGAGACCCGTTTTACGAGTCGATAAATAGACCGCCGTATGCCACCTGACATTATCTAAGAAATCATGTTCCACTTAACTATTTCGATCGGCCTATTTTGCTTTAGTATAATTTCGTTCAGTATATTACTGTGCGAAATAGTAAACATGTAAATTATGTATATGTATTACATAAAAAAAATGGAATATTAAAAGGTTCAAATAAATTGACGCATTTTAAACCACTTTTTAATTAAATTAAAAATAATGACAGTAATTAATTTATACATTTATACATTTTTAGGATTGTTATACTAAGAACAATTTATTTTGACCTGAAATACAATTCCGGCAAGGTGTACTTGGGTACAATACTAGAAATCGTGGACGTATAAATGTACCATATTGCAAACTTAAAAAACTATCTAATAGTTATAGGCACTTAAGGAGTATTAATTCAGGTGTTTGAGAGGGTTGTATTTGTTCGAACGATTATTTTATTTCTTGAGACATTACACGTGATGGTGTTGAGTATATAATCACATGTTATTTTATTTCAGCCATTGGACTTCTGTTCTTTACGAAGCATAGGATGTCAGATTAGTGCTAATGGCTATCTGATGTTCCCCGTTTTATTTTTTTTTTTTTTAATCTTTTCCTCTTTCCCTCAGTGAATTATTTATCACGTCCTAAAGTGACGCCCTTCCTTCATTATGAAATACTTTAAAAGCGAATTCAATGAAACATATATTAGACACATACTTGTTTAGAAAAATCGATTTCCATACTTTCACCTTTCAACCACACGCACTCATATAATCTTTAAAATTGTTGTGCAATGGAAGTGCAGATTGTAGTTTTTTTTAGCGTACTTTATTATGACACTGATGTCTGTCAAATGGATCTACAGAGAACAGGAAAATTTAAATAAGCAGAGTAAGCTTTAGTCAAAAGGATACACACGCAACATAAAATTCCATAAATTGATTCGGGCCAAATAAAACAATGATAGTCAAATAAGAAAAATAAGGAAGAAGAAAAAAACAACCAAGGCAGACAACAGAAGTTTGAGGACTACACGTGTTCTCCCGATGCAAAACTCTTTTAATTTATAATGATCATATTGAAAGATTTTCCAGCCTCGTCGTCCGTTGCACTCGGGTTCTCGAACCCTGCGTGCCTTTGCCTGAAGACAGGAACCGATTATAGTTCCCAAAACTGTCGTTTTTCTATTCTTATCTGGTAAACTATCATGTTTTGTTAGTTTCATCGGACTGTCGTATTTTTGTGGTACATATATTTTATGCGTTTGTCCTTTTTCCAAAGCAAGCCTCAAACCTGTGTTGTCTGCTTTGGAGTGTCATGTTACAAGTATTTAGAATGCAACTTATGCAAGAAAAATACACCCAACTGTTTCTGTGACAATAATATAATACCTGGTGTGCAAAGTGTTACTCCCACCAGGGAATTAGCTTGAACTAGACCTACTAGTTTGTGGCGAAACGATTTTTGAACCATTTCGTTTCAATGCCTTACGTGTAAATATGCAGCTCTGCTTCACGGCCAGTCATTGGATGTTCTTAGGAGCGCGGGCAACCATAGTTTTCAAAGTCTTTTTTATTTTTATATTTGTACCAGATATTTTTTTCTTATTTTAGACTTAAATTGTGATTAAATTTTCCTCTTAGGAATTTTTTTAATCTCTCATAGTTCTTGCGTAACGAGTCGTAAACGTGAAAATTTGCACTTTACGGTTTTATGTACGCCACTAAAACCGACATAATAAACCGAAAAAATTCGTAGTATACAACAATCTTGTAGGCAGTGATTTGACACATAAGAAAACAAAAAAATGTGTATTATATATATATGTATTTTTTAAAAATGATTGAAATTTTTAATTTTCATTTCGAAATTCAGCATTACTTGAAATACAAAAATGTTTTATTTGTTGCTTTAAATATGTCAAATCATAGCGTACAACATTGTTATATACTGCGATTTTTTTTTCACTTTAGTATGTCAGTTGGTTAGTGAAGTACATAAAACCGTAAAGTACAAAGTTTGACGTTTACTACTCATTAAGCTAAAACTATGAGAGATACAAAAATTTCCAAAGAGGAAGATTTAATAACAATTTGTGTTAAAATAATAAAAAAAATCTGGTTCAAATTTAAAAATATAAAAGACGTTGAAAACTAAGGTGACAGCGCCCTTAACTTTCGACTGCCTTGCGGTTCGACTGGTAAATCACAGATGTGTGGTGTCTAAAACATTATTCTGATTGGTGCAGTCAAATGAGAGACATGCTTGAACAAACTATGACACAGAGCTGCCGATGTGCGCACAAGGCACCGAAACAAAATGGCGTAAAAATCCATTTGCAACATGTTCATGGTGCTAGCTTCTGCTGTTCTTCCGGGAAAACACTTCCTGTGGAGAAGTTCTGTAAGCAAGCGCCTAAATATATCTATACGATTTTTACAATTAAGAACATAATGACCGGATACATTTAATTGGGTGTTACACAGTGCTGGTAAACACTGTGAGGTACCAGCCACTTGCTGGGAGATAAATGTTCAGTAACGTCTCGAGACATGCAGAATTCGCGTTATCATTTCGTCGGCTTAATGCTACAACTAGTTAACAAGGTAGCTGGAGGTATCCAACTATAACACTGAAAATTGCTTTTGCCATACAAATAGTAATTTTGTAAATGCAAATTTGTGTTGCACCAATACTCCTAATTAACACATTTATAAACGTATACGTATCAAAAGGAAAAGTCATAAGGGCAGTGTAGACATCTGTAGATAACCTAATCTTTAAAAATTTACGTTACCCAGTTATTGCACTAAGCTGACGATTTGGTAGCAGACTTAACTCCAGTTTCCTATATGTAACAGGGTGTAATCTGTAGAGCCCACGATTTTTTTGTGAAAATAATTTATGTAACAATTTGTTTCAATGCCTTATGTGCACACCTGCAACTTTGGTCCGTGGTTATTGGAAGAATTAAGTTGGGCAGAGACGTGGCTCATTTGACTACACCAACCAGACCAATGTTACCGCGACGTCCGTGATTTGCGGGTAGGACCCGAAACGCTGAAAGTTACAAACTTCCAATCACTGACCATGAAACAGAGGAATAGGCGTTCACATAAGACATTGCAACAAATTGTTGCACAGAATTATTTTCATTGAAAATCACCGGCTCTAATGATTGGCTGATTGTAACTCTCAGCGTCTCGGGGTTCTACCCACAAATCACGGACGTGTGGTGTCGCAGTAACCTTGTTCCTGTTGACATAAGTCAAAATGAGCCACGCCCTCATTCTACCAATAACAATGAAACGGGGCTGCAGATGTGCATGTAAGGCATTGAAACAAACTGTTGCAGAATTCTTTTCACCACAAATCGTGGCCTCTAGTAATCAGCGATTCAATTCGCCACAAACTTCACGTGTTGTCATTTACGTGTTACGTCTTTACGGAGATTGGCCTCTCTACCGTGCAAGCATTCTCAGCGGCAAGGTACGACAATATCGGCCAACGTGAGACCTCGAACAAACCTATATAGTCACTTATAGTCTAGTCAGCTGTCAGAAAATAACGCGAATTTTGCGTGTCTCTAGTCATACGTCATAACTAGAGATGATGGTTTATCGCGGAAAAACTTGACTATTTGCTAGGCTTCAACATACGTTCAACTTATCAAAAGATTACTGGCTTTTCCTTGTACGTGGAGCTACTGCCCTATTTGACTGAGCCAATAAGAATGCCGCTATTTTAATATTTAATACATGTTATTGGTCTGCAGACAGCTACGCTGTGTCAGTGTTTTCAAGGCTATGTTGACGCAAAACATTTTCGCGATATACCATCATCTCTAGTCATAACAAACCAACCCCACACCTACATATAATGATCACAAGCGTTGATAACTACTGTTGCTTTTGATTTTATACAACGCGTGTTCGATTATAGTAGATTCGTATAACAATAAGTGGTGTTCGCAGAAACCGTTATTTAAAAACATTCTATTTTCCGTATTCGTCGACAAAGACCTACAAAATTAAGATTTTTTTTTCAGAAAGTACTTAAGAATTTTTAATTTACTTAGTTATTGAATTTTTTTTACTAAAACGAAACTATTGAATTTTTTGAAAAAGATGCAAAAACCAATTTATTACCAAATTTACCGGGTCACCCCTAACATTAGTTTAGTATGACTTGACTTGATTTTGCGATATGCTTTCAAAGATCTGCGTCAGAGGATGCATTTTTCTGAGAGCACGACGCACATACAAGTAAATTCCATGGCACTTTTATTCTTTCATAACAGGTACTGCTGTATTTCACAGAAACAGCTCTGCACTTTCTCTTGTGAACATCGCACGCTAGACATTAGTAAAAATACGACGTTATTTTTTTACTTCAGAATAACTGCTAAAAATAACATTTTATCGCATAAAATTGCGAAAAAACTATTGTTTGAATTAAGTGTGTGGATATCCCTTTCAGTTTAACGTAGACGAGGTTTAAAAGGATGAATTTTACTCGTTGTAGAGATCAGCAATGTATGAAAATATCAACAGAATTTTAATTTAAGCAAGCGCCTTTTTCGTATTTTGTGTGTGTACTTTTTTTTTTAACTCAATTTTCAAGCATGTATTTTGGCTAGAATGTCTCATTATGTGCACTCATTTTTGTATCCTGAAGTTTAGGCATTACTAGAGGTACGTAAATTTCGCGGATTCATCTGGTAGCAGCCTAGACTTGTCAGTTCTATACACCCACTGGCCACAATCGATTATCTATTGGCTTATAACCGTACAAGCAGGTAGCAAGCGATAGCACTTCGCATTATTTCCTTATTTACAACTGGCTTTCAGTAGTCAAACGCGTTTCGTAACAACCGCTAGCAAGTCACAGACATGACAATGAAGTATACATAATTGGCGTTCAACCTGACCTGGAATGTATCTGCGAAATTTACGTACCTCTAGGCATTACATTTCCTTACTACCTGTATATAACGTAATAATACTCTACACGATTACTATATGAAAAATCTATGAGCTTAAACTGTTACATTCAACACTTAATTAAGCCTATGGATAATGAGCGATACCAAAGAGATTGTGTCCATGTTGTGCGTTCTTATCTTACCGTCCTCTAATTCCAAAATAAATTTCAACCATACTTTTTTAAATCAGGAAAAAATTGTAACATCGTTCACTTGCCGCAAAATACGTTACAGTATTACAGTATTCAAACAAACTATTACAGACCGAGTTATTCCGTCAATAGAGGAAAATCTACACTCGCTGTGACTTCGACATATTTGTTGTATTTTGTTGTATCTAGTAGCGTTAGTAAGATTTATGTCAAGAAGTGGCAGAGAGGGGAGATATGCAACTTGAAAATTTGATAAATGATGCCGATCGCCCTTTTATAAAGCGATGGTTTCCTCATCTGAAAATATTTGAGTTTTAATGTTCTAAATAGTGCTATTTAAAATTTTGTACTTTTACTTTGGATCCTACCGCTGGTAGTAATATAAGTTGTGTTATTAATTTCTTACTATTCTTCGGTGATAAGGGGGATGGGGTTTTAACCTCCGAACAATCCACTTTATAACCTACCTACGCTTCTGGGAGTGTTTTACTCATATGCTTAATATAAGGTTTCTAGTGACAGAGACCCAAAAAATTATGATGACTGGTTCTTTTCTACACCAAATACAAAGTTATTGGCTGTTATTAAAAAATAATTATAATACGGGACATTATAATCTATACACCTTTGTGTTTGTCATTTTTTTATTTTAAATTCTAACGTTGTGCGAATACATAGATATTAATTAGTTCCTGAATTATTCATTCTTATTAACACTAAACTACTTCAATCACTATTATGCATACTATACAACTCATATAAATTGTCAAAGTAATTATTTGTGAAATGGCTTTAACACCCATGCGTCTAGAAAGGAAACAATGTGTAAACAATTCGTCACCTCACAGCCTGAGTAATTTAACAATACAAATGATTGTGAACACAAAATGCACATTGTAGAATAACGTAATTTAAAGAATACATCTGACATGTATGTTGTTAAAAAATATTAACTTTAGTACCGAACTAGCAAATCCACAACAACCATTTCAAAATTATATTCAATCCCCGTAAAAATTTAAATTTATATTGTATATTTTACCTATGAATGTGTTGTAAACGTGCAGTTTTATTTGTAGAGTTATGAATTATTTGTAACGCTACTAGATATATATTAATATAAAAGGCACAAGAACAATTTTCATACAATTTTAATAACCGTAAATTCATAATGTGTACATGTATCACTTATTAAATACCTATAAATCGTTACTCCTGACAACATAAGTTTCTTCTAGTAGGAACTTTATCGACATCGGACTTCAAGCCAGGTCAGTGTAATACATACAGAAACGATGTGGTTTCTGTGGCTTGCAATTTTATCGACTTGTCTGTACTGAAAGGTACACACTTTTATTGTAAACAGTATTAACAGCTTCTAAATGTATTTAAAGACGAGTCTTTTTCTGAGAATCAGTGAAATTCTTTAGAAAATTAAGACTTTCACACATACATTCTTAATCCACTCAAATCACTATGCAACAGATGAAATTATCTGAGAAACCATCAACCAGTGCATTTCATTTTAGCCTAAAATAATTTGTACTATTTTATTATGTTTAACTAGCACCGAGCCTAAAATAAATCAGTTTAGAATTATAATTCTTAGAACCCCATAACCTATAACAATTTAACTTAATTTTTGTGTACGCTAAAATCGTCTTGCCTAAAGTAACGTGGCCTACAATTCTGCAACTAAATATCGCGATGGTCAAAACCACCCCAGCCTAAACTACCCTGACATAAACTACCCCGGCCTAAATTACCCCGGCCTGAACTGCCCTAACAAAATCACCCAGAATAAAATCAATTAGAGTGAAAGCACAATGTAAAATAATTAATAATTAAATCACTAATTCATTTTATAATACTTTTTAGGCTGCGAGACGTGTAAGCATGCCACTTTTATTCTCACAGCAAGATTAATAAAGTTAAATACTAAATACAGTAGCATAACAATGTTTTCAAAGCCAAGGTCATCTTAGATATCTATAAAATGTTTAGCTAAACACATTTGGCAGCCTTTACATATCAAATTTAAAACTAAACATGTTTGCGAAGTTATGCGCTTAAAATATTTTTATTTCATTGCCACAAAAAAATTACATTTGAAACACACAAAAAATTTTATTGTTATGAACACGCAACATTTGTGACACGTTATTTGTAACATTGCTACCAACTACAATTTTTGTACGGTTGTGTAACGATTATAAACACTTTAAACATGATAGTTTATTTTATATAGAAAGTGCAAAACGACGCACCAAAAGTCAGCCATATTTGTTACAAAGATGTTTCCCTGGAAGCAGCCAATAGGAGAGAAGCAGAGAAGTTATGTCGTTCAAAATTACTTATGGCTAGGGCCAGGTAGTTTTCGCGAAAAGATTTTTGCAACACTTTGTTTCAGTGCCTTACGTGCACATCTGCATCTCTGCTTTGTGGCCAGTGATTGGACGCCGTAACACCCAGCGTGTGGAGGTTAAACCCGCAAATCACAGACGTGATGTGTGGCAGTTATCCGTGTACTGATTGGCACAGTCTAATGAATAACGACTCTACACAAAAACACTCTGCCAATAATCATGAAGTTGAGCTGCAGGTGTACACGCAATACACTGAAACACAGTGCGGCAAAAAACTTTTCGCGAAAACTACCGGGCCCTACTTATGGCACAAGTATACTTCGAGTGAGAAGGGAATGTGATCGAAAACTCCTTCGGAGCTCGTGTAACGGCTACATGAATCCGAACGTGTTTATTTGGGGAAGTTCTGGATCCAGTGTTGCCAGGTCGTACCAGAATTATTGTTTTGTACCTTATTTTACCCTTTATACCATAAACGGTACCTACCTGTCGATTGTGGCTAATTTCATCATAATTTAACGTTCGGCATGAAAAAAAAAACGATTGTCAATTCGTTGGAGAGGAAAATAAAAAAACATATTGAAAAAAAAAATTTTTCCTGGCTCAGTTATATGCCGCAATGCTTCTACAGCAAAGTTGAGAGACTCATAGCAATATATGTTGATCCTCACATCTACCATAGCATGGATATAGTATAAACAATTTACATGTGCTACGTGTGCAATAGCACTACGGAAGAAAATTGCAAGAATACTGGAGAATGCATACAAATTCTTCAAAAATGTAATATCAGTTGTTATTCAATTTGGTTTGATGTGTATCCGATTCGATTAGTTACTACTTTTACAATTTAATTTAATGTGTAGTTATTTTGTGAACAGTGCAATTTTTTTAATCAAAATTTTACAGAAGCTAACAATGTGCCATAATTTCTCTCGAAAATATGATAACTTTAAGTTGTGAAAACGATATTTCGTCGTTAACGACCTGGCAACACTGTCTGGGTCCAAGTCGGTTAGTCTCGTTCTCCTCCGAGCCCAGGAAGGTCCCTGCCGTATTGTTTGGTGCGGCCAGTGGGACGACGAAGACTTGTGCGTTGACAGGCCAGGGAGAAGGGTGCAGTAGAGAGGATCGAGACTTGGCGAATTTGTTGCTTCCAGAATGCCGTACACAACCTGATCAAGGTGGGTTGGTTCAGGGAGGAGAAGGCCTATGGGAGGAGGAATGAGGACAAGACCCCTGATTTACAATTCTTGCTCTGCACAAGTCGTAGGCTGTATTCAGACAAACCACCAAATATAGCTCACTGGCAACTTTTTGGTGAAAGTTTTGGATCATGTCACTATTTCGTAATTACTTAAAATAACAGAAACTTTCCGGTATAATAGTAGATTGAACTACTGCATGAGAAAATCAAAGAAAGTAATAAGACACAACTAACTTCACCATTGTGTTACGGTTCATGCACAGTTCAAAATCATCGTAATTAATTAAGGGATTTGACATAAATAATTTGATGAAGAAAATATGCTGTTATCTGATATTCATAGATATGACGTTATGACCGCACCAAAAACCTGTACAAACACCACAAATATTTTCCTCTCGGTATGGATAGATAAAGTGAAAAATTGAAGAATGTTCAGTTATCACCGTATTTTCGAAACAGTGGCGTATGCACCTTGTACGATTGGAGAATGGTGAATAGTTGTGATATTTGAACGTTTCCGGCAGTTGAGTAGCATTATTAAACCGTTTGTGAACATAACGCAATTAACGAGCGAATGTTACAAAGTTGTACAAAAACCCCAAAATAAAACAGATAGTGGAAAATAAAACCAGCATTCGCTGTTGACAATACACGTATACGATACATACAATTCCGAAAATAAATATTATTGTATCCACAAAGATGACTCAAAACAAAAACAACAGCAACCCAACATAATTCCGAAACGGAATAGATTCGTTGTATGGCGAAATATGACGCACAGAAAAAAAAGAAAACTAACATAAAACAACAAAATGCGGTGCACGAAAAATGGCGATAAAAATTAACGAACAGGAAACACACATGGATGTGATCACAGTTGCTCCAAAAACATACGCGAATAAGCAGGCTTCCTTTGACGACCACAGATGCAACTAACTTTCTGTTTTGTTCTATTATTTTTGTTTTTGTTTAACTCGGCAACATTCCCTTGTCAATGCGTATGTCCACGAAAATGGTTCAAGTTATTAGTTGTTAAAAGACTAATCACAAATATTCACCAGGGTTGCCATTGATCCAGTCAAATGGGAACCCGCCAATATCAAACTAAGGACGTCAGATGTGGACGTATTTACTGTTTGCTGGATTTCAACGTACGTTTACTGTTTACTTTGTCAAAAGATTACTGATTTTACTAGATTGTAGAGTTGTTACCCTAATTTGAATATAAATACAATTCTTGTTTACTACTGAACTAACGACAATCGGAGTTTTCAAAACCTAATTATTAGAGCCACGATTTTATGGTGAAAAGATTTTTGCAACATTTGGTTTCGATGCGTCATGTGCACATCTACAGGTCTGCTACATCGCCCGTAATTTGATAATTTTACTCTCACTGGCCTTGGCAAATTACAGACGTAAGGAGTCGCAATAATTTTATTCTAATTGGTGCAGTCAAATGAGAAACATGTCTGAACAAAGAAACGCTGCCAATAACCGTGAATCAAAGCTGCCTATGTGCACGAGCGACACTGAAACAAAGTGGGGCAAAAATCTTTTCGCGACAAAATCGTGGCCCTACTAATTATACGAAATTGTTTCAATTAGTGCAAATTTCACGTATGTCTTGTATTGTGCAATAGTTTTCGACAAGCATACAGTTCTTAAACTTTATGGAATATAGCAACCAACATCACAACTGTATTTTTCTTCTGTATGTACCGAAACATGTTGGTAAACAAATATTGTGAGCACACAACACGAAGGTTTTGCTACATAATTTTGGTATAAATTCGCAATAGAAATGTATGCACAGAATGAAGTAAGTAATTGAGTAGAGAATTGGGGATCGTGTGTACCGGGCTTTAGTGTTGAGAAACTTGCCTCGTCCCTTCACAGAGATCTGGACAAAGTACACTCAAGTTTGACTAACTACAACGCTCGTCACTGCGGCGTGAGAGTTACTGAGTAAAATTTATGGCCGCCAGTTTGAGCAATTTCTGTAAAAGGGCCACGTCGTAAAAAATTAAAACCTTTCTGCTAATTGCCTGTTCGTTTTTGTTTTCGCTACCCCGCATTGTTCAGATCCTGAGTGATGGGGTAGGAGTTAAATATGTAGTTCGGTGTGTGTAACTTTCACGAAATTCGTTGAAGTTTTTTGTGCCAGTTTGTTATGCCGTAATTACGAACAACCACGCTTGATTCTGTAACGAATTGTTTAATGTATGATGCATCTACCACCCGAGTTTTCCCTGTAACGTGCCTTTATTTAATTGATCAGCTGACTCAATCGTGTTCAAGAGGATACAATTTACGTTCATTCATATACACAACAAAATGATTGGATCACACAGCCCCATTCGCTTGGCGTACGTCTCGTTTAGTTTTATTTGTACAATATGTGAGCATGATTGTCTAAGGTAATCTGCTGT
Organism: Medauroidea extradentata; assembly: GCA_003012365.1. NCBI lineage: Eukaryota > Metazoa > Arthropoda > Insecta > Phasmatodea > Phasmatidae > Medauroidea > Medauroidea extradentata. Next base: position 13,172 of record PNEQ01017406.1, on the reverse strand, counting down.
ACCTGTTTGTCCCCTGTCATATTACAGACGAAAAAATATTCTGAACATTACACTATTTAAATCTTATGTCTATAGCATATTTTAACCGAAGTTAATAAGCTAGTCTTGAATAGGTTTACATCTGCTAGCTCACATCTACTGAATATAATTATCAATTTTAGAAATGATTTGACGATATTTTTAAAACCGGTCGAGGCATGAGACAATACAATATTCAGAAACATAGTTCGCTGATAAAATTTAAAACAACGTACTGAGGCTAATCCATAGACCTTAAATCAAGTTGTTTAGTATGTGATCCAAATAAAATTTGCATGTTTTCAAAAAGTGTACTATGACCGATTATTTGCGTACACTAGATCCCTACTTGGCTAATCACAAATGATCGAACATCCTGGTCATGTGACCGAGAAAACTTTCACCGAGTGAAAGGTTTAGTTGCGTCAAAAAAAATATGCTTGGCACCACCAAATAATTTGTTTGAATGTAGCGAAATAAATAATTTAGTTGGTGAAACTAACGTGTAGTATTCAGAAAGTTTTACTAAGTATAAGCTTGACGGTGTGTAGATTTTTGTGCCAGCCCAATTTTTAAATGCGTGTTGGCACCAAGTATTGACCCTGTGACCTGCCGCATTAAGGGCGCGATCTACCGCAATTTATATTACCATTTTTTATTTTGTATTTGTGCCACATATTTTTTTCTTATTTTAGACACAAAATGTGACTAAATTTGGCTCTAATTAAATTTTTTTTATCTCTAATAGTTTTCGCATATTGGCTTGATAAAGTCATATTTTGCATGTTTCCGTTTTAAGGACTACACTTAAAACCAACCGATATACCAAACTAAAAAAAATCACAATCGATAAATACATTATAGGCTACAATGTCATGCTCATAAAAATAAAGAATAAAAATTATTTGTATTTTAAAAAAGTTATTGAATTTTTAAAATTTTTTTTTTTTTCAGTATTCATAATGACTAGGGACCAGGAAAATTCGCGTTTTATTTTAGGCAAAAGCTAGAATTTCATCAACTGTAAGTTCGTATTACTTTCACAATTGGTTATTGACTTATTTGACAGCTCGTGTAAGTATCTGAGCCAATAATAAAAATTGAACTAAATACAGGCTCATCTCACTGTGTCAGTGAGCAGCTAATAAACACCTCATATTTACTTGAGTGCACAAATATTCTTGGAGACTAGCCTACAAGTCATTGAACCCGCGGATTTTTCCGGTCTCTGATAATTACAAACAGTCAAGATAGAGCAGAGCGTAAGCCATCTAGAAGCGTACTACAACGTATCAAAATATGGGATAGTTTTAAATTAACAGCCTGTACATATATTTAAAAATATTACATCTTAATTTCTAGCTTTCTGTGAAAATTCTTATAACGAGATTGTTTAGACATGAATGGAGCATCAATAAATAAACTGAAAAATATACCTCGACGTGCAATAAAGTCAAGATTTGATTGGACTAACAAAATTAAAACCTGCATTCAAACAAATCAATACGGTTATATGCGGTTAATTACTTTGTCAAATAAACAACCTATTTCGACGAGTCAACAAATGCAGATGAGTTGCATTTAGTGTTATTTTTGGAAAGAAAATATTTTATTTACTCAGGTAAATATTTATTTCTTCCTTTAGAGACAAATATTTGGTTAATATTTGTTCCAGTACACAGTGGGAGTGTTCCGTACCGCGAAATAAGTACTTCGTTCTGCCTGTATCGTGTACACCGTATGTTCTAAGATCGTCGTACTGCCACGCCGTAACGGATTGATCGACCTTCTTCCCACAATCTGTCGTGTGTCGGGCAACGAAGTGGATGTGAGCACGACTTGACACGACCAATTCCCTTGGCCGTAAAACTTCTCTTCGTGGCGGGTAGAAAAAGGGCGAAATTTTTAATGCATTTTAAAATGTCAAAGTAGAAATTCCATGACAGGCGAGTTAATTACATGTTCTGCCTAACTTCGGCGTTTCAGCCGCGTAACGTGTTCGTGGCAGTTAAAATGCGATGACATCTCACTACGTACGTATGTAAGAAACCGCTTTTAATAAAATGTGGGTATATATGCTCTCCTGGCAAATTATATTCGTATCTCGGTGAAACTGGTCCGAACTTCTGTTTAAACCAGCAACATTTCAAGCAGGTGAATATTTGTTCACTTTAAATTAGAATAGGTAGAATTTCCACAGATAAAATTAGTTACAACTTTTTTCTGTAGAATCTGTTCTTTTGTTTATGTGGGCTAAATAAAATAGGGAACACTTGAATGGGGTAACATATTGAATTAATAGGCCTACGTATATTTCACTAGTTAATTAGTACGTAATTTGTAATTCATATCGTGATTGGAAAACTACGGTCTAATACTGTAACTGAAAGTCATATCAACCAATTTACATTATCATAATCTACATGTAATTAGTAGTGCGCCACTCTTTGCAAAGCAAGAAGCAACTACGAAAATTTTTGTTCGCTCATGTTTTTAAAAGTGAATTATGTGTTTTGATAAGTTTCACTTAAATATACAGTTACATATTCAGTATAAAGTAATGTGTATCCCTATATATAGGCTATATGAACAGTCAGGATTTAATGTTTACTTTCGCTGCGTTACGCACTATTATGCAGCTACGTTGTTTTAAAAAACAAATTTTACTTCACACAGTCCATAATTAAAAAATTGATGAGCAAAATTGACGCACATCACCAGTAAACAACAATACATAATTATTTTAACGTTAAAATCAAAACTCAAATGTCTACTGTGGGTGAGTGAGGTAGAGTAGCAGCAGAGGGACTAGGATCGTGGCTTTAATTCCCGCCGAAAAAATATATATCGTGGGGCTGAATTCGGCCGTCAAACAGCGGGAGGTAACTACTAAGTAAATAATAAGTAGAGGCGCGAGTATTTCGCGTATTCATCTGGCAACATTGTAGACTTCTCAGGCCTACACACACAGGCCAAAGTCAAATATTCATTGGTCTCTAACCGTAACACGTGTTACCACCAAGATTTGTTTCCGTACTTATCACTGGCTTGCAGTCGTCAAAGATGTGTTAAAACCGGTGTCGTCTAATCACAGAAGGAGTAGTGAAGTATACATTATTGGCATTCAACCTGACGTAGAATCAATACGCGAAATAATTTTGCCTCCAATAATAAGCATAAAATTTAGAGACAAATTTGTGTCTTAACTTAATATTAACGAGGAAATAATTAGAGCCAATGATTTTTGGTGGAAATAATTTTGCAACAACTTGTTTCAATGCCTTTCATGCACACCTGTAACTCTGGTTCATGGTTATAGGCAGAATATAATAGGGCAGAGGCGTGGCTCATTTGACTGCACCAACCATAACAATGTTACCACGACACCACATGTCTGTGATTTGCGGGTAGGACACCGAGATGCCAAAAGTTACAAACTTCCGATCACTGACAATGAAGCAGAGAAACAGATTTGCACTTAAAGCATTGAAACAATTTGTTGCAGAATTATTTTCACCAAAAATTACTGGCTCTAAAAATAAGCCTTTGAAGTTAGAATTTTGAAACGGTATTTTCCCACAAGTTGTTTACAGTGTATGCCCACCGTCGCCTGTGTGGTGACAAAAGCAAAGCACACGTGTACGCAGTTTTGCCTGTACTTAAGGTTTTGAAATGTTACGTCAAACCCTTTAAGAGCGTTCAAACCAAAACCAATAACCAATAGAGTTCCAACAAGAGGATAACTGTTGTTACGTAAGTCATATAACTCAATAAACCTTTGTCAAATGTTCGAATTTCGCAAAAGTTTTATGCAGATAGAGGATGACCACTCCTGTTATTTTCATTACACTGGAAGGTTATTTCCAGAATTGTCTGCAGATTAGAAGAACCTTACAACATAAATTAATGTTCAGATAACTGTCTAAGTAAATTATTTTCCCATATTTTGGGGAAATTCCTTTCAAAATTCGAACTTCAAAGGCACATTTCTCTATAAATATTTAGTTTAGACACAAAGTAGTCCGTACATTTTGTGCTTATTATTTAGTCTACTCAGGAATCACGTCCTGCGCTTTGTCGGTCGAATTCAGCCCCATCCTGTATGCATGCTAGAATTTTGGGCACCTTTTCTTGAGTATAGGGTATTCACGTAAAACACGCCGAAGTACATTTAATGTAAAGTGACGCAATTTTGTATATCAGTATATTTTTTTTGTTACAATTTCACTTCCTGAAAATTCTGATTCAATCAATTAATTTGCTTCGCCAATGGAATATGTAGTTATCGATGAATTCTCGATGGAGCAGTTTCAACAAACCGAGTCAGTGGAAAATAACGGGGAAACTGTTAACATCTTTAGAGTGTTCAATACTTCGTCATGTTCTCGAGAAATTCAGACTACGCTAGGGAATGTTATGTGGTGCTTGAGGTTTTAAACTAAGGCACGCAGCAGTTAACAGCGAACACAGTAGTCCTCGGGATTGATTATCTTGAATTACTGACACGATCAAAACAATAATGTTAAGAAATAATGACTCCGAGAACTACATTTGTCTAATTTTGTTATTTGCTCGATTACACCTTGTCGTTTCACCTCGCTTCGTTTAGTAATCGCTGTAAAAAATGTTATGGCTGCCGAAATGTGAAAGTATTCCCGGTACTATAGTGAAAATCTAAGCTTGATAAAAGTTTTAGGAAAAAATTATTTATGTAATCTTGTGTTAAAATTTTAAGGGTTGAGAGTTGTCTCCCTTGAAATGAAATTAACAGTTTCATATTATCTTAGGAACACTCAATAGTAAAATAATTAGTATTAAACATCTTGGATATCGATTGGTCGACTACCAAAATAAATTTAAAATAGTGTATTAATTATTTTAAGCTAGTAACTTACTATGGCCTTGGAATACGAATGACAGTGAAGATAGTTTCATTTAGAACTATCGTGACGACAGCATATAACATCATCGGCAATATCCAAAGTTCTTTATTCAAAATTAGAATTATTTATAAGTTCTCGGGCATCTTCTTAGTCATCATCTCTGAGTTTCGAATCTTCAGAATAAAAATAAAATAAATCAATAAATTACTGTGTTGGTTTTTAGGTATTATGTGGTGGCCTCCATCTTTTTTAAACAACCACACAAATAGAAGAAAATAAACTTTTCTTAAGATCAAGGTTGACGGCTCCGCCAACTACACTAAGAAACAAAATTCTCCGTTTTCTAAAAACCCGTTCAGATGTAAGTAGAGTCTAGAGTTAATTAAGTAAAATTATTAACCTTTATGTAAACCCTGGGAAACGAATAAGCGGTGTATAATAAAAACAATTTGCGCTTGCTACTAATACAAGAGCAAAATTAGTTACAGGTAAAACATTTTATTACATTCCTCGGGACACTTCATTTATCCTCGCCTGTGCACCCTGTCACCCCTCACTTCTCATCACATCAGGGAGCATGTATTAAAAGTCCTGATTCTCATGTTAAACAACGAGAGTCTTATTTTCGTTGAAGGCACCTTAAGTATTCTACAGTTCCCCCTTATCTAATACCAACGTAAGAACACGCAATTTAAGTCAAAGCTCCTTTTTTTTTTACTTTTTTTTTAGCGATATTATTTTTTTACGCCTAAACGAAAGCAGATATCAAAAATCTGGCTAACAGTTTTGTTTAAAATCGTCTTCTCCATGTTAGATGATTTCATAAAGGCAGTCAGGGGTGCCCACAATTGCGCAAGTTACGCATTTAATATTTTGGGGAGGGGGATTTTTTTCAAGACTAAAATTTTTATCATAAACGAAAAATGTTTTCATGGTTGTACAAGTGCTATCTGGCTAGTGAAAACCAGAGCAGTTGTATTTGTTACTATTGTTTTTATGAAATGGTAGCCTAAGTGTCTCTAGTACTGAAGTGGAACTTGTAGTAAATTTGTTTTTGAGTTTTTGGAGGGTATTTTTTTGGGGTGGGGAGGGTATTTGTGCATTGGGTCTTGGGGGATGAGCACCCCTGAAGGCAATATATATTATGGTTTTAGCTAATTGTGTAATTTACGTAATTCTGGGTAACTGACCTTTTAGTCGAAACCGTATAATTTATTGTTTTGAAAGAAACCAGCTATCACGACAAATGCAATTTTAAACAAAACTGCCAAACATATTTTTTTACATCTGTGCTCGTTTAAGCTTAAGAAAGTAACTATCGCAAAAACAGCAGTAACAAAAGAGCATGGTCTTAATAACGCAGATAGACGTTTCAGAATTACCATGTCCGTAATATATTTATATTAGTACATTTAACTTTTCAACATACTAAAGGTTCAGTACGTTTGTATCGTCATCCGAAAGTCCAGTTTCGGAAACTTGGGTTTCGGAAGCTGATGTTGAGTGCGGTTTAAACGGTGCAAAAGCCGTGTTTGTTGTCGAGGATAACCTGAGTTTGTAAGTCAAGTTTCGTGACGACAGTTGTGTTTCGTGTGCGATATGGACAGAGAAACTTGAGTTTCAGGAGAATACCACGGTAATAAATTATGTAATGAATATTCTTAAACATAAACGATATGAACAGTATATTTATTAAATTCGTTATTTGCAAACGACACTTACTTTCATTTACACTGACAATAAATACGAACATTACATAAGTTTTAACTAAGGTTAGTTGTTATTCATTTATGAATATGTCAACAAAAGGCATGTCTGAAATTAATTACTGTAATTAAAATAATTTCTTCATTACTTAAAATATTTATTGTAAACTAAAAAAAAGTTTTAATGTATTTGGTACATGTATTTGCTTATTGTTTTCCGCCATTTCTCGTTGATGAAACAAAAGTTACCAAAACTTCAGTTTCGTATTGTGGTGTAAACACTTTGCCCAGACCTTCGTTTCCAAAATATGATTTCTAAAACTTAACTTTCGAGCGACGGTATAGACATATTGTTTATTAGTAAACGATATCCGTCAGTATAATCGCACAATTTCATTTCATGCTTAACATTTATTTTTCTTCGCGTAAGTTAGTGTTCGAAAGAGGGGAATTTCGACAATGTTCGGTTGATGATTGGTTTTTCTTATTCTAGTGACGGAGGGCCTGCCACAGATCATCCTTACCAGAGTTGAAGACCTCGCTATTAGCACCGACCACACTATCTTACCGCACAGGTTTTATGTATTTCGTCCTTATGTCGGTCACTAATTCCTTCCTTTCATTTCAAAATGTAATTTTGCAGCCCACTTCATAGTTTACCCACAATTTGTGTTATTAGGGTCACCCAGTCAAATATTATTGTACATTGGAAGGTACAATATTCTGTTAATATCTTATTTTAAAGACGATTCTTGCAATGGGGGCAAGTTACAAAGCAAAGAAGTATTTTGAACATCCGTCATTGTAGAAAATTGTCTCTCACAGAAAACGAGAAAAAACACACTGATGGACATGAAAACAACCAAATGCATTTTGTTGACAATTGGCAACCATAGGAAAATTTATACAATCCCGCAAGGAATTAACTCGGTGAGTTCCTAAGACCCAAACAATAATTTAATCAACGCAAACCAGGACACAGGTGCCGAAAACCATACAAGAAAGATAAATAACCCAGATTATTCCACAAAAGGAATTCCGTCAATAAGTGACGAAAGAACGAAACAGAAAAAATATTGTTAGAATGACAAACAAAAAAAAGTAACGACAAAATAGTTGTTCGTAGACGACACAACATAAACGCAGACATCTTGAGGAAAGCGACGCAATTCACACAAATGTGGATAATGTAACAATAAAAAAAAAAAATAGGAAGATTGATACAATGGCTTCGATTCTTTGTTGCAAGAAGTAAAATGTATTCGTCTGCGCTGTTTATTTTATGTATTTTTTTTTTTGTAAAAACCAGGCGACAACCTGTGATTCCATTCGCCACGAGCTTCTCCCGATTTACGGGAGATTGGTCAATCTACCGCAGAACTTATGACTATTGGATACAGAAGCTTTCTTCGCAGCAAGTCACGATATTCTCGACCAAAGAGAGAACTCGAACGTGACTAGAGCCATTTGGAGTTTAGTCTTCTGTCAGAAAATAATGCGAATTTTTGCTCATCTACACATTGTTAACGAAAACTATTGTATGCATTTTTGCCACGAGAATTTTCGTCTCCGAACTCGCGCAGGATTCACTTGGTGTGATGTAGGGTTAACCGAATATAGGTCGTGATAGACCTATTTATCGTGATATCTCTGCGCTATTTAGTTTCTGGACATAATAAACGCCCAGCACTTGTACCTGAGCAGGTGCACACAAGTGCAACATTTTTCTTGACCACGACCCCGGCTCCTCTCGCCACTGCACCGCTTCAACGTTTCCAGAGGCGCTATCGATCACGTTGCCAGTTGGGGGTGGAAAGCTTTTCGGCGGTACAAGTAATTACCTCCCTGCTCCCTTCCGCGGCCTCGAACCCGTACCCCTTTCGCATTATCCCCTAGCAGCCTTCCCTTTCAACCCCCTGGGAAAATTGCCGGATTTTTTCAGAACCCTTGGCTCTCCCCTCCTACATCCTCCCCCTCTTTCTTTCACAACACAGACACGAGAACCTGGGTAGTGCAGTCACGTAGTCCACGGCTTGGCTTACCTCACCACCACCCACTTCCCATTTCACTCCCACCCCTATCCAGCAACCCCTCTTCCACCCTCATTTCTTTTTACTTTCCGCCGTATGTGAGGAAAGTTACACCGGGGCCCCTCGGCATACGTAACTAGAGCCGCCAGGGCTAACACGATCCTGAAGGTATTTCAAGAATTTCGGCGCCGGCCAACGAAATCTCGACTTACATTCTTTTAAGAAGTTACCATAGGCATCGAAGATCAGTGGTGAAGTGTTACGCAAGAGGATTCGAACGCACCGTCGTGGGAAACGAATGCGGAAATATCTGGCTAAAATTTTCTCATGCTGTCTCCAGTATTGTCGAGAGCACTCCATGTCGGTAAGACTAGCATTCGATATGTGGGATTCGGCGCTCTGTGCGATAACACATCGACAAAATTGTGTGATTTGCTCCTAAGATAGCGTGGCACATATATTACATATGTTTCTACGACAAGAAAATAAGCTACTTAAAATGTGTGACCGTCCTCAACTGCCTTTAAACTATCTTACTTTTAACGGAGCGTCTTCACATTCTAGATCAAATAGCTGTTCTTATAATCTTGATCTCCATGTAACTGAGAGTTTTTAAATTGGTTTACATTGCTGTACATTTCTTACGTCTATATGTTGGTTGTGTTGTTATTTTTAGACATACATTTATTTAATAATAAGAATTTTTGATAAATTTCTTATATCAGCTCTACGGATGTCCTTATGATTACGTCAAAATATTTGTCTTCTGAATCTTTTCTCTGTAGGGTTGCAAATATTAACTCTATAAGACTAATAAAAAACCCTTTCGATTTACTGTTTCAAATCTGATGTTTACTTATAGCTTAAAAAATTGGAGCATAGTCGGTTGATGTATAATAACATCGTCCAATTTACCTTACGCTTTCCATATTTTCAGGTTTTCATCGAAGTAATGATAAAAAATTAAATGATGATAAAAATACTGATTATGTAAAACCTATTCGGGTGTGATAAAAGTTTAATGAATTATTTTTAACGCCGAAATTATGTACATTTTATCACGTAACTTTAACAAGATACTCGCTCGCATAGGATTGCAATTTTCTTCTACAGATGACACTGACATCAGAAAACTTCTACTTGTATTACAAAAAAATTTTGCCGTTTAACTGCAACTACTGGAATAATTATTTGTTCTTATTTAGATTCATCCTTTTATATGTTTAAAGTAATGTTGGTGCTAATAGATCGATTAGTATTCTTACATCGGTACTGTAAAACTATTAGAATTATGAAAGTCGGGCTAAAACGGAAAACTCCACACCCAATATATAGTAGTTAACGTTACATCTGTATAGAAGTTCAGAAAATTTTTCCGAAATTAAGAATTATTTGCAATCGTACGTAAAGTTAGTTTGTTGGCAGCATTGCAAAATACTAAGTACTAAGTACTAAGGCGGTTATTGTATCAGTAATCTTCTGTGTTGCGCAACAGTGAACATTAAAATTATTACGGTTTTAATTATTACATTGCTATTTAAATTCATTCACAATTGGCTTGCTAATCACCCAACAAGGCACAAAATATATTACAAATTGCTAGTATTTTTTATTTTTCAACATTTTATCTTCGTATAAACTCGGTTATTAAATCCGTTTTCTGACTGGCCACGCATGTCGCACAAAGTACACGCACTGAAATGATATACTGTACCTACAAGTGGGGAAATAAAAAAAAAAAAAAAGAATTGCAGCTTCATTAGCCTGCATTTTAGAATCCAATGTCGTACGCAAACCCAAACCACGATCATTCGTCCATTAGCTGTTACTTTCTGGAACAGCAGCCAATGAACGAATAGATGGGACTTGAGTGTGCGTAGGACAATGGATTCTAACATGCAAATCACTGCACTCGCAAGTTTTTCGTATACCTTATTATATAGGCTGTTCACCGTTAACTAAGGACATTTCAAGACCGTTTCGTCAAGAATATTAGTAAATCATTTTACTGTGGCGTTGAACGTTATGATTCTAGTACAGTTAGCTATATAAACTGAGTTACTTAAACTTATACCAGTTAGATTATTTGTTGATAAAAAAAAACTACTTGGTATACAAAAGTCGCCATTTCAATAGCCTATGCGACTATCGTTGTTTCTTGGCTGGAGCTGCGGCTGTGAAATTTACGTAACCATCGTTTCGCCTGTCAAGGACATATTAACAGCAATTCTCTCAAGTCATATCACCAAAATGTTGAATTTGTATTGTACAAGATCAACAAAATTGAAAGAGAATCGCTCCCAAGTGACTTGAACCATAGCGTTTCCACGTTAGCACGTTGGCGTTCCAAACTTCACACTGTAGTGAGGGCGTAAGCTCTATCCTTCCAGCGAGATCTGTAGATGCATTTACGTACATAATAGTTTGTTCAGATATAGAGAAAACCGACCATATATCGTGATATACTTTAATATTATGAGAAACCTCTTTGCAGGTTTCATAGAAATGGGAAATATCTGTACACTGAGTTAACTAGATAACCAAGAGAGAGTAGACGTGTAGTTTCGGTAGTAAGCGACCAATGTATCGAAAATATAAGACAACAATTAAATGTTTAAACATATTTCTGTAACTGAAGTTCGGAGCCTCAATATCAAAGTAGAGTAGGTTTACCCTGTACTGGAAAGGGGAATGATAATATTTGAGCGGTGGCTAAGCCTTTCTCCCTCCTCCCGGCTAAGAGTTAGCGTTAATCGAATCATATGTGTCTCGTTTACTGTAATTTTTTTTGAATGGCAGTTAATACTAGTTATTTAGGTCACATTAATTTTTTACTAACCTTAGCACACGTTACCGACCAGTGATCCTCTTTTTTTGGTGCTCTAGTTGGAAATTGGCGCCTGGGTTATAGGCTATACTTCCAGCAAAGTGTCTTGATGTCCAGAATGAGAGGCAGTCTCCAGTCTCGGCAGAAATAGACGACGCAAGATAGAGGATGGGGAAATGTTATGAAAGCAGTCAAGAAGTTTTAACTTGGCTATTACTATTTGTGGAGACAGAGCCTTTATTGCGACGTAAATTTACGACTACCAGTTATAAATTCACTTTATTTTATCCCAACATCAACTGGCGTATCATAATCCGAAAATCGTATAAATCGCTAAGGTTAATTCTACTACGGGTTAGGAATGTAAAATAATTTCTCATGTGAGTGAATAGGAAATAATAATTCCTGCTTTTTCCTGCGTTCGTGTTGGTAACAAGGACTGTGAAATACGAGCTGGATATACAATTAACCTTATCAAGATAGGTTTAGAGAAATACCATTTTTTAATTAAATTACTTTGAGATAAATGTCACTTTTTTAATTTTATTGACATAAAAATAAAATAACTTTCATAATAGCGAAAGCTTTGTCACCAATCATTTACTTCACAACTGCAAATTATGAAAGTCGAATTCACTTCCTAAGAGCATTTTGTGCCGGATTCTAATTTTCGCGTTTGACGCGTGAGAACAGCGGCGCAGTAAGAGCCAGAGTATCAGAATCGACGTGAAACAAATCGACTCTATTCACAGCGCGCCAAACTGGCGTGCAAAATATTTATAATAGTCTCAATCCTCTGAGCTTATAAGCGGTGAACCTAAAATGTTATTTTTGAATAGTATAAAGTATAGGCGAACGCAAACATCTCGTTTTGCACTTGACGAATTCAGGTGGTATATTCGGAGTGACAGCAGTCTAAGAAAACTGTGTTTAGTCATTTTGAAAGGTCCGAAAATAATGTTTGCAACGAGTCCGCTGAGTTTTTAAAGCCATAGATGCGTAGTTTTTCAAGTGTGTGATGTTTTCGTAGGTAAACTAAGGAATTATTTAAGAAGTTTCACGTAAAAATAATACGCGCGTCATGCTACAACAACGTCCATGTACCAAGTGTTGTCCCCTTTCAAACTAATACATTTAATACATTGAACTCTCTAACCTGTTGTAGCATAAATTCTGCTATTGTTAAGGACCTTTCCATTACTTTCGCAGGTATGTCAGATGCCAGTTTTTTAAAAATCATTTTAAGTCTGCCGCCGATAAACGTTCGGCTTTGATACATTACTGAGAAGACTGTCGAACAAATAAAGTTTCTAACAAGGAATTTATGACATTGTCACCATAGCACTGTCAGTTTTAAAATGTATGTAGCCTTAGATTAACTCAATCAATTTTGCCGCAGAAATGTGAAACAAAACTGAGCCCGGAGCTACATTCTGATCTTGCGTATTTGGAAATGTAAAATTTATTAACTTCTTTCATAATTAAGGCAATACTTAAATTAATAATGTAATGTAAGGTTATGTTCCTTATAAGGTTATGACAAGTCCTCTATCTATTTACCTTACAGTTAATTTGAGGGCTAATTTAAAAAGCAAGAGAAAATACAGTCGTTGTCTGAGAACACAGTTTGTGCCTCAGTGGAGTTAAACATGCCCGATTCCCAGAGAGCAATAACACGAGGTTTCTTTTAATTATAATTTTAATTGAC
>PNEQ01017405.1:0-55059 GCA_003012365.1 Medauroidea extradentata | reverse complement strand
ATGGACCTTAAGCTTGGTGTACACACTTTCAGTAGCTGGCCTGAAACAGGTCAACTATCGGTAGCATGTGAACAGAGCATGTGATTAAGAAGCTTTGACATCTATGATCACAACAAAGGGAACAATACTGGTGACATTAACACATGGACCTTAAGCTTGGTGTACACACTTTCAGTAGCTGGCCTGAAACAGGTCAACTATCGGTAGCATGTGAACAGAGCATGTGATTAAGAAGCTTTGACATCTATGATCACAACAAAGGGAACAATACTGGTGACATTAACAAATGGACCTTAAGCTTGGTGTACACACTTTCAGTAGCTGGCCTGAAACAGGTCAACTATCGGTAGCATGTGAACAGAGCATGTGATTAAGAAGCTTTGACATCTATGATCACAACAAAGGGAGAATACTGGCGACATTAACACATGGACCTTAAGCTTGGTGTACACACTTTCAGTAGCTGGCCTGAAACAGGTCAACTATCGGTAGCATGTGAACAGAGCATGTTAGTAGCCGACTCCAATTAATGGGCCACCTACTGTAGGGCCAGTTACTTGGAAGAATTTTGTTTTCTTTGGTTCACTGCCTTTCTCACACTATGTGGCCTTGCTGAGCGAGATAACTGTATCACACTGGATTCACATTCAGAAGGAAGTGCAAGGTAGTATGTACCTACAATGTAATAGTACGTATAATTAAATAAAACTAAATCCAGTGAACAACCATGTACAATGCACACATTTTTTCCAAAAGGAAGTGGGGTGCACATGTGTGTATATGGGACACTTTAAAACAATGTGACTGTGACTGACACTACTTGCAAACATGCAGTCTGCTAGCACAGCTACATAGACACGTATTGAAGAAATAGAAAGCAGTGTCTATAGTCTTGTTTACCGGCAAGCATCACAGTTATGTTCTTCACACGGAACTTAAGTTTGTGCGATTGCAGTCTCATGATTCAGCTACTCGCCTGGAATTGAAGTACGTGCATATGCTGCTCCCCACCGCTCTTTGATACCAGTGCATGAATATACACCAAAGCATACTGAGCTTGTGGGCTACTACTGCATTCTTGCTTTACAAGCCAGTTCTTTTCACATCGCCGAACTAGGAAATGAGATACGCTATTAGTGCTCCTCATCTGCCACGCTCACCGAGAAGTAAACAGCTATATCTAGATAATGGTAAAAAATTGTTTATTGTTGGCAAAGATATAAAAACTAGTACAGTCATTTGGGGTAACTTTGTACCGGTCAGGCCAACTTTGTTCCACCAGCCTAGTTCAATTTCAAATGAAGTAAATGATATTTTAATAATACAGTTGTGTTCTAGATGAATACATTTGTTAATCTTGAAGTCTGAATAGTGGTTGAAGGCCACAGAGCTATTATATAAACGAAAATGCCTAGAACAAAGTTACCCCACATGACTGTATAGAAAATTTAAGTTTTCCAGGAGGCTGGAAGAAAAAATAAATTAAAATAGTTGTTTGGCAAAAAAATTTTTTAAAAACATATTTCAGTACTACATAGCACTATCAGAAATATTTTGTTAGTGTTATTGAAAATATGAAAATTTTCTGAATTATTACTAGTTGGGCTGAATGACATATGAGGTTTCACATCTTCACCGATGCCGAGGATCTTTTTTAACTTTTCTGTTGAAAGAAGTACTGAAGTGCACACACATTATCTAGGTATTCCAACTTAATAGCTGCGTTTACATAGTCTCATACTGACTTTTGTTGTCTATTTTTTTGGTAGTTAGAAATCTGGCCCAAAGTTTAATAACACGTGTCTGTGTCTGAAACAAAAATAACTTTTTGGCCGTCTTCACGATCAGAACACATTCCTTCCACCCTACAATTATTGTCAACCATGATTGATTACCAGGAACGCAGCATCTCGCCTCTCTTATCCCTGTCTAAACATTCTGTTGAGAGCTGACTGGCAACAGTGGTAGGGGAGACAGATGTGACTGCATTCTGTCATCACTGTGTGCAGTTACCAGGCTGCTTTCAGAGCAGATAACGCATGACAAGAGCAGGGGCGTCATTTGGGGCTACAGGGGGGGGGGGGGCAAATGCCCCCCCCCCCTGGATTTGGAATTTTATGTGTATAAATATAGTTTTTGTATTTTTAAATGTAAATAATGCTAACTTAAGGACATTAAACTGAAGTTTTATTATTAAAGTATCTAATTTATACATGCTTAATTAATAAAAAAGATGCAACGAGGTCACTGTCGTCAGAAAACAAAATCTTGTCCCCCCCCCTGGAAAAACCTGAAATGACGCCCCCTTGACAAGAGAGCTCAACTGAGTGCCCACTCATACATCTTGCAGGTGGCCTAATCCAATAGATACTCTGCATTACTTGATAGGTGAACTTTTCAGCCTATTTCAATTGAGTTTCTCTGCTATATTTTTCATTTGTTTTACAGCTGTGGCCTACCAGTCAACGGTCGCAGCACACCCTCTACTGTGGTACTGCTGGGTGCTAATAAACATATTTTTTAATAAGCTTTAATTCAAACTACTTGCATTTTGCATGTAACTAAACAGTCTTATTTTTCAATAAAACAATTCTGAAAATATGGTCCCAACTGCAGGTATTTAGTAGACAAATGTAATTTTTAATATTCTGAAGGGGGAAGGATGACGATAATTGACTTGTAGGTATTTGAATGTGATCAAACTGTGGGCACACACGAATTCCTGTCTACTGTATTTTGTTGAATAGGTAAATACCTATTAAAATAAATTATTTTGGTAAGCAATATTCTAATCTATGAGCAGGCAGGGAAAACCACCTAGTACAATCTGAAAATTATGTTAGATTTTAACATATAGTAGTTCAAGGTACCACAAAATCAGTCAAAAATACTTGAAAACATTTGTTAAAGCACTTTTCCCAATAACTATAAGGGGTAGTGATTATGGAGTTCTACTATTACAGTTTCATATAAATAAAATATTGCTGCAATTTTAATTGCAAAATGTTTTGTGTGATTTTTTTGACGCAAAGGAGATGGGAAAGGTTTTATTTAGCTAGTTCACACTGTCTGAAATAATGCTTAAAAAGTTTAAAGACCACAGATGCTACTCACACACTTTACTTTCTGAAAAGAAAGATGGCAGAGCCGCATGTGGCGAAAATATCCACTCTCCACCAAACCCGAGTACGACACACTCATACTTGCAATGCTCGTGAAACCTAAGGACAAAACAATATGCTGCCTTCAACCAAAAAATAGAATGACTGAACCTTGGCTTAAAAGCCATTAATATATAATTTAAAGATTCTCAATATTAAATTTAAATTATCCGAGACTGGAAAACCCAATATTTACATTAAACAAGCTACAAACATTAACCTACAATAATTTGTATCATGAATTCAACAATGCACCGTATAAAATTATCCTCCCAACAATGTGACAAATAGAACCTATTTATATATAACGAAACAATAAAAATTGGTATTTTTTGCAACGTCCAACTTTTAAGGATATTTTTGTACTGACAAAAAAAATATTTTTTTTTGCTGGTTTGAAGAATTAAAAAACAGAATTATATTCTACTTTGTAAATGTTGTGTTGCTGTTAACGTTAACATTTGTTTTCTTCTCGGCAGTACTAAGAAACCTGTTACTTTATAGAAAGGAAGAAATAGAAGGTAATAAGAACTTGCAACAACATTATTTGGCAACAATTAAAGAAAAATCAATTGCAAAATGAAGTTATTGCAGCCAAATAATGTCCACACATACAATACAATGGCAAGACATTTTGAAATCTACCCTTCCAGCACAGAGTCAGACGTTTAAGAAACGAAGAAATGAGCTTAGAATCGCAAAAGAGAAATGCAACACATCAATTAACATGAATTAATTTCTACAGAAGTAATAAATTGTAACTCTTGTGTACAACATGAACATTTTTTTCCCCAAAATTAACCTCCCAATAGTTGGGTGTGCATTTCACATGTGTGTGCACATGGCAGCATTCAGCATGGGCAAATTGGCAACAATTCATCTGGTGTGCGCGTGTACCCGTACACACAAACACACACATGTTTGGTCTGCGTGTTTATGACCTTGCTCAAGGACATGTGCAATGTCTATAAGCACACTGTCATGTTCTCAGCCTGAAACTAAGGTTTGTGTGGCTGCCAACTCACAACATAATCAGCTACTTAACTGGAACTAAAGTTAGTGTGGCTGCTGCCGCACACTTAAGCTCATGGCCTGAGTTTACGTTGAACCAACAAAACACTTTACTACTAACACATTAAAATAACACAACTGCCATTTGTACGTATCTTATTTTTGTAAAAATTGTCTTACGTACCGTACATTCTGGCCAATAGAGTATTAAACCATCCCATACAATTATTGTTATCATTAAATTGCCAACTAATTCCCACTCCACAATCATGGCCAAACTAGCACAATGAAAAGGAGGGAGTGGGAAGAGAAAAAATACAATACACAAGTACACACTGTGACTGGGTAGCAGTTAATATTGACTTAAGTAATGTAGTTTGCAATAGGTGACCTAATCTGTTGGATCCGACAATTACTATCTTGGCAATCCACACTCTAAGTAACCTACTGTGTTTTGTAGTGTACATACTTCTTAGCTGTGTTTGGTCTATGTGTTTTCAAGTTTTTACTGCTCTTTGTTTAGATGTTTTGTTTTCAATTTGTTTATCAGTTTTCTGACATGATTCTCCTTGTGTGGGATTCATTTGGTATACATATTTATATATCTTGACAGCTACTATAGTCTCACTTTTTGTAGTGGTTTCAAAGTCTCTCTGTTGGTTTTCTGTGACTGGAGTGGCTTCTGTGGAATAGGTGGAAAAAAATTTGCTCAATTCAACCCCACTATAAAAAAATTTTTATAAAAAAGTACCAGTTTTGTCACATTGCATATGTTGTGTAACTATTAGTTCTTTTTATAGCCAAATACATATTTATTAAACTTAATACATAAAAAACTATATAAACATAATAAAGTAACACTGCCTGCAGTTTTACACATTTTTCTCAAGGCATTAACCAACTACATTTCAGTACATCTGGGCAATCACAGTTAAAGACTACATCAACATTGCATATTTCTCACAGCATTTCAGTATATGGACTGACAGATGTTTGAACCAGCAGGCAATCTAATATCTTACATAAAATATCTCCGTTAACTGCAATAATTACTGAAACATCCAACAGTTCCACAGCAAGTAAAAAGTTCTTATTCTTTCTACAGTAAATCTGTAGAGGAATATACACTATCACAATAGTGCTATTCTTTTTCTTAAGTATTCACACCTGTAACTTCCAATCGAATATTAATTACTATGCTACAAAGGTGTTGGTACTAGCATATTAACCGTGTAAAACAAACATTTTAATCAGTGACCCAACAAGCCAGTTAACTTTAAAATTCACAGAACAATGTTCAACTCAACTTTCACAATTTCATGTAGTTTTCTTCAAACATGTCTCTATCAGAATCAATTTTGAGATGAAAAGAATTCACATAAATCCAGCATCTTTTGAACCAACAAAGAGGAGCCATGATTGGTGCAGTGGCTTGGTTATTAAGAATGTCAAAATCAGTCTATAAGGTCTCGTAAAATCAGTACCTGACTGTACACATGTGTTAATTGAATGGTAGAGACAGATGTCACAATCCATTCCACATTATTTATACCCTTCTTACTGCTACCAAACATCTAATGTCCATTTTGTACAGTTTTTCCTTCTACACAACTCCACTTATTTCTTCTCACTTCCACACCCTAGCACTTCAGCAACTTGGTACAGCATTGCCTAAACTCTTATATTGTGAAAATAACACAAATTATTTTGCTTATTGTATTTTAGACTCAATAAAGTAACATTAACATAGAAAACCAGCTCCTAGGTAATGAGCATAACTGGGTAACAATGATTACCCAAAAATAGTTCTAAAGAATACAAGTGCACACATAAGTGCATAAGCATATGTGCAAGTTCATACACACGCTTGTACAAAAATATAAACAATATATGTATACATAAGTACATTATTCCTATAAGTATTCTGGCATCAGTGACAAAAAGAAAATACTGTTAGCCACCTTAACAATCAAATATAACCTACATTAACAGAAATATATTAAAGGGTCTCCCTACCTGCACTTGAAATGTGCTGCAGTGAGTTGAGATTGTTCTTTTTTTGACGAAACTACTTAAGGCGCATTATATTTGTAATCTATGAAAAGAACACACATTTTAAATTATGTCGCTATAGTTTCACAAATTTGGCACGTTTATTTAAAACATTTTCAGGCCCCTCAAAATGGCCAAAAATGGTATTTACAGACTGCCGTTACCTGTAAAAATAACAACCGGATTCAATAAAAAACAACTACAGAAACAAGTGTTAGACTTTGAACTACGTTGGCCACAAATAAAATAATGTGGTGACCACTTAAAGTCTCGTAGGAAAAAGGATAATAGTAAAGCACTGCATCCCACCTGAGTAGCTTGCGCGGAGAGGCGATAATATGATACACACATCAACAGCAACCTTACCACTCCTGCCTCACACGTACGCAGCTTATCCTGGCAGGCCCCTTAAGGCCATGCTCTTTTGTTTCTACTGTTTTTTGTAATAATAATTTTTTTATACCTTAAACTAGTTTTGTATAAAATAGTTTTTGCCATAATAGCTAATTTTTTCAAAACAAAAAATTATAAAGTTTTGACTAAAAAGGTAATTAACCAAAATTTAGTTAATTTCAGTGAAACCCTTGTAAGAAATTTCCCATCTAAGAAAATTCCTGCTTAATCAGTTAAATAATTTGCCACCTTGTCTACATGGACATGTATAATTTAAACCTTATAAAAATAAAAATGATTCCTCGTTAATAAGGATTATTTTTTAAGCTCCATCACAAACATCTTAACAGGGTTTTACTGTACATAATGAGCTAAAACCACATTATTTACTAGTACCTTGAAAAAAATTAGCCAACATGGAGAACACTATTTAAAAAAAAACTGCCCAACAGATTTATGATATCTGCTCTCATTTACGTGTAAAAAATTAATATTGCTAAAAAAGTAGAAACACGAGAGCATGGCATTAACCTAAAAAAATTTGGCCAGTCAAATCTGTTGGCAATAGTGACATACAGTATAATCTTCAATGACAAAAATACACTGATCAACCTAAAAAAATTTAACCAATAATAGGTAAATTGTTTACTACTTTCACAAATTTGATCACGCTAATTGTTATGAACAAAAGTACAGATTGTTTGAGGAGGTACATAGTGTAAATGTGCGTAGAGTAATACCTACCAATAAAATTATTTGAATTTGGTTCACTTAACTTCAACAGTAATTAATGGTTTTTCATTTGTTGTTTGCATTACTCTCTATATCTTTTCTGAAATAGTTGTCACACACTTTATTTCTGTTAATTAGGTTCTACTGTAACTACATAAATAAAAGATACCCCAAAGTTATAACACATAATGACCTAGTTTAACTATTACTATCCTCACTTTGCAGAAGTCATACTTAGCAACATTCCAAAATGTATGCCTACAGCAGTTTGTTTGAACTGATGATAGTGAACAGCCCATACTCAAGTTTTTTTTTCTGTGTTGAAGCGTTAATTTTTCTAATGACTAACAACTATCATTGCTCAATAACACAGCAGAAACAAAGGAAATTTATACAAACACTCATTTTGTGCAGCCACATAGTGGTTTTCTTTGAAAAATAATGGCTGGTAATAATAATCTCAAGTTACAACACTTAATGCTTAAAATATGTACATGGTGAATTAAATTAAAATAGAATAATTGTCCTACTGAAGAGTGGTAAATTGACATTTTTGTTGAAACAGAAAAATTTCTTATTTTGAAAAAAGTAGCTTCACTGCAAAAACCATTTTAAACTAAACTGTCAAACAGATTTTTGAAAATTGTTCTCGTTTAAGCTAAAAAATTATTATAGCAAAAACAGTACAAACAAGAGGAGCATGACCTCAAGTGAACTTGCTTGCTTTTGTCCTATTACTGACGATTCTTCTCGGAAATAGCACGGGAAGTGATAAAATTAGTTTCCTCCATAACAAAGAATGCAAGGCTTCCAACTACTGCATGCTCAGAAGCATGGAGTCCATAGATAATTATGCACTAGAGAAACAAACATTACATTCAAGGAGTATTTTTTCAGCCATTTTTAAAGTTAAGTTATCAAATTCAGGATTGCTACAGAATTCCAGGTGTTCTCCCTTAACCTTAATTATTCCCACCAACATTTTTCTTAAACATTCTAGTCAGCACAGATCATGGAAGCAGTGACGAATTAGCAAGTACAATGTACATCATAGTTTAGGGTTGTCAAAAGATAAGTAGAATACACTACAACTACATCTCAATAAATTTTGCTCTTGTAGAAATGAGGTAGATGTTGCCAACGTCCTTTCCTAGGACACTTCTGTTTCCTTCACCCTCACTGACAGTGTTGCGTGGTTGAGGGATAAATCCCTCAGTGTGGGGATTTTTTTTTTTTTTGGGAGATGTAAATTTTTTTTACTTGTGACTTACTTGCACTAAGCACATTTTAAAAAGAAAAATTTCTATCTGGGCAATTAGTGCGTACATTTGTTACCGGCCTGGATGTCTTTGTATTGGTTTAGGTATTATCTTTGACATGTTTTGTGCGGTATATTGAGTCAGCATAATTACTTAAAATTAATATTTCTGGATGTTTGGTTCTGCTTTCTAAGTCAAGTGATACGTGATACGGAAGCGGCAGGGTCGTCTGCACCAAAGAGGAAAAAGAAGTCGGAAAAGAACTGGGAAACTTGAAGAAAACGTGGCGGAAGCAGCCATTTGTAGATGCTTGGTTGGAAGACCCGAATTTTAAAGGTTGGAAATTAGTCAGTTTGACAGATTCAGCAACTGCGCACAATATTAAATTGCACAGAACCAAAATTAAATAACTCTTGACTAATGTTCGTAAAGCTGTCCATCAGAAGAATTTTGAATTACTTGAAAGAAATTGTTTTTTCCATTCTGGTTGACGAAAGCACAAACACTGGTAATGATAAAAATTTGTGTATTTTCGCCAAGAGCATCGGTAGAAATGGAATGATTATTATCACAGTGCTATTGGACATCAAAATCAAGAATGCATCAACGGAAAATAATATGTTTAAAGCGTTTTTTGAAAAAAGGTTATTTGAAACCTGTTTGTCTTTTGAAAACATTGTTGGTTACTGTAGTGACAACACTAATGTCATGACTGGTCAACACAATTAATTTCTTAGCAGCCTTCTAAAAGAATTGTTGTGTTATTGTGTTTGGATGTATCTGACATTACATTGGTGGCTAGAAATGCATCAGAACGTCTGGCAAAAAATGTTGAATCACTGTTACATCTGATTTTTTCATACTTGACAGGATATTCTTGAACTTTTCAAGTTTTATCAGAGCTTGCCAGTCAGGATGATCAATCCATCAAAGACAAGATGGTTAGCATTAGGAAACTGTGTTGCAAGAGTTTTGAGTCAATGGCCAGTGCTGTTTTTGCTCTATGCAGAGGCAAAAAGTGAAGATAAGAATACAGTAACTAACATAATTTTTACAGACCTACTTAGAGTTTTTTAATTTTGTTTTACCAACATTTAATACACTGAACAAACTCCTCCAGTCTGAAAAACTCATCATGTGTCTTGCTAATGAAGTAGAAAGG
The DNA here is from genome assembly GCA_003012365.1 of Medauroidea extradentata. Taxonomy (NCBI): domain Eukaryota; kingdom Metazoa; phylum Arthropoda; class Insecta; order Phasmatodea; family Phasmatidae; genus Medauroidea; species Medauroidea extradentata. The sequence goes on along the minus strand of PNEQ01017405.1, from coordinate 45,289 downwards.
TTTTTAAGATTGCTAGCTTCAAATTTCTTGAAATCTGAACTGATTTTTGAAGAGCTGTTGTTTACATGCAGTGATAAGCATCCTTAAAATCTCTTGCCATTAAATGACAAAATAGGGGCAGCGGCAGAATAAACCGCAAGTGGACTGAAAACACAATTTGAAGATGATATAAGCAAAAATTGTAGACCATTTCTGGCTCAGATGCTTGCAATTCTACCAAGTTGCTTCCCAGGAAGCACAGAAAAGATTGCCATTACAAGGCTGCATTCATGCTTTGATATTTCTACAACTCTCATATGCCTTAGGGGTTGATAAATCAAGATGTAATATTGAATTATCACCACTCCTCCAAAAAATCAAATAAAAAATTGATGCTACCGCATCTAAAGATGAATGGGATCATATACCTAATTAATTTTTTTAGTGGGGAAAAAACTGCATTGTTGAAGTTACCAATACTGGAATTTCGGAGGGAAATAGAAGTATGTGAAAAATTCACTGCTGAGTTTCAGTTTCAAAATATTGGCAAACTGGCAATAATTTGTCTGTCATTTCCACATTCCAATGCCTCTGTTGAGCACATATTCTTGATGTTTTCTGATATAAAAACCAAAAAGAGAAACAAGTTACCTGCATCCACAGTTACATCACTTGTCTGTGTCAAGTTACTTATGCAAAACATGAAGAAATATGCTATGAGTAACCAGTAACAGAAAAAATGTTGGAGTAGTTCAATAAAAACCTGTAAAGAACGATCACAAGGACACTGAAAATGCCGGACTGGCTGCTGAAGACGAGGAGGATGAAACTAATGTTCACTAATGCCAAATCAAAATTGAATAATATAATGTCATGTGAAAAGTATTGTGAAACATTAAGGATGAAAATGTTACATAAAATAACTTGTGTGCTTTATTAGAAAAAAACTTGCTTATTTTTGTGATGGTTTAAATTAATTCTAGACGTAAACAGAAAATATTGAATATACTATGATGATATGTTATTTTTATCACAATAAATATTTTATAACAGTATTCTTTTGTATGGATTTTTTAGGGCTGAAAGGAACTTTTGAAGCAGACTGCAGGGCATAGGCGAAGCTAGAGATGACCTAATGGGTGGGCCTAGCCTTCACTGATCTCTCCATAATGGTGGGGGGTCCGGGGGTCCTCCCCCGGGAAATTTTGGATTTCAAGGTGAAAATAGCGCTATCTAAGCAGTTTTTGGTATCTGGACATTGAATATAACGCTCGTAGAAACATCAATATTTTTGAAGATAATTTTTTGAGTGATGAATTTAATAAATACAAAATCTAAAAACTATAACCCATATAGGTTAGTAGCAACTAGCTGGGTGCTGTAGTGCGCATGCGCAAATTCCGTGAACTGAAGAAAAAGTGAACAGTTTTATGCTTTGGACTTTCTCTGTGCATGCGTCTGTGTATGCGTGTTTGCGAGGGTTACCTGTAGATACTTTAGTGTTCCCGTTGTTCACGTGCTTGCGAAAAAAAGTTTTGAGGAATTCTCCACCACTTCTAAAAGAGTTTGTGATAAGATTTGTGTTAGCACCCGTCAGATTTAATGGGTGGTCCTGTGCATACCCGGACCACCCCATAGCTTCGCCTATGCTGCAGGGATTTTAGCTCCAGAAAACTTGGCAACACTGCTCACTGAATCCTCATGCGCACTTAAGACCTCTCTGCTAAGGTGACTTGTGCAATCTATCATTTTTATTTTTAAATTTGTGATACAGTGAACATTGAATTTAACAACACATTCTAAGTTGCATTATTCAATATTCGAAATTTAGAAATTATAATTTTCTTACTAAACTCCCAAAAACCAATTTGTAACGGCAATTACAGAACAGAAATTATAAAAATAATGTGATTCTTTCTTGCGATAGTTAAAGAGTTGAATATTGGTAATGTCTTGAGGTGTATGGTATAAAATTTGAAACTATTTTTACCATGGAGATTGTAAAGTAACTATAATAAAATAATTCTGTCACAAAAATTAAAAATTCTGTCACTAAACATCATTTCACTCTAGGCAACTAACATTAGGGCAAATAAAATAAGTACAGCAAGTCCTCGATTTACTTCACCCCTCTTTAAGTTGTTTCGGTTTAACATATGTTTGAGTACCCATTTTTCAATTTAAGTAGCTGCTAATTCAGAATAACTCATTAATCCACTCTTGTGTGATCTCGTTACTCAATTCTTGCACGCCAGAGTTGACATTGTGTTCCAAAAAGGCTTGGCTATAGAATGCAGGCGGGGCTAGTCTGGCTCAACTTAAGTTGTCTCGATTTGCGTCGTGTTTTTAGGAACCTAACCTTGATGTAAATTGAGGGCTCACAGTAATATATATATATATATATATATATATATATATATATATATATATATATATATATATATATATATTTATTTATTTATTTACCTAAAGATATTCAGTAATGCTTTTATTTTCATTCTTCCACTCATTGATTCAATGACATAAAAAATGTATTCTATAGTGGATGTTCTGAAAGTATAAATAAGCGACTTAAATCCTCACAAATGCAACATGAATGCAGTTACAGCTACCAATTTTGTTGTGAGGACACATAACTTCCATCAAGTAACCAAACTGGTCACTGTAACAGGCGCCATGCACAGTTTAACATTTTTTTCTGTTTTCCATGAACCGATGCCCTTAAATGTTCATTTAAAATCTCTCCTCTTAACTACAATATGCTCTTTCACAGCCTGAAACAATCAAATCCTAGGATACATTCACTTTATAGTTCAGTGCCGTACGTACCACAGCTAAAAACATTACTGGAATGGTATCTGTCAAGTAATTCTATGTACTTACATTTTTAAACTACGCCACATTAATTTTACAGCTCTTTACCTCTAAAGATATCAACATTATACAGTATTATGACAATATAAGGAACGAACAGCCCATTTCTTACCTAGCTAAATAAAAATCAGATCTATGCTGCTGTATTCAACTAATCCATGAGATTTTGGTTTCTGAACTCTCCAATGGTCTTCTTACTAACACTTATGGTACAAGATTAAGATACAATAACTGTACAGCAAAACAAGCAGCAGTTGCAACAGTTTTGAAAGCAGAATTCGGTTGCATTCTGATCAGTTCTTCAGCTTTTAGTTTAGCCACATTGTCATTAGGATTACCAACAGAGCCATCAAACCATATCCTCATACATGCCAGGTCATTGGGAACTATTTGCCATGAGCCATCCCAAACCTGGAAAATAAATGTACACATAAATTTAAAAACTGTCTTTGCCTTATTTGTAGAAATTACAACAGCAATTCAAGCAGGTACACAAGGACCAAAATAAAGAAAAAAATACAGAAATATTAAATTATTACTTAGCACATCAAGCAAATGTGATGTGCCTTGACAAAGTCAATTAAAGGTCATGACATACATGATAATTGAAACTTCAATCAGCATTGTTTACCTTCTATGCTCTGTACCCTGAGGAGCGAGGTTTTTTCAATGTAATTACAAAATTTTTAATATATTTAACTGTATTATTGATTATAATACAAAAAAAATATGGAATTTTAATTTCACAAAAACATATAAAATTACGAAAAACAAAGAAAAATTTACAAAATTGTGTAAATAAGTTGTATTACTAAACGTATACTAAAATAGATTTTCTAATACAATTTTTTAAATATTTAACATAATCAAATGTAATAAACACTGTTATGAAAATATACAACACAGCTTTATGCAAACAAATATCAAATCTGAATACATAAATTTGTATTATTTAAAGTTGTCTCCACAGCCACTGACCGGATTTACAGGCCCCTATGCAAGCAAGTCTTTGGGGCCCCTGTACTTACCATCACAAATCTGCTTCCCCTCCCCCCTTCCCAAGTTACAAACGATACATTTCCAACTCAACTGCCTCAATGCATGATTAATGGGATAAACATTTTTATTAGTGAATAATTTTTTTTTCTTCTTATAATATTGTCACGACACTAATTTTAGGCCATTTATTTTTTTGGTTTTTTCTTCTCATCCATACTCGAAATAGGTGGTAAAGTAATTTGGGATTGTAATTTTAAAGAGTATTCAGTTCTTGGGAAGTCATTGCTTTACTTTTAGGATCATGGAAATCTAGAGTGTTCTCAGACAGTCTCTCAGGTAGAGTTTTTGTTTTTTACTGTTCCTGGTAGCCTGCAGAGTTTGTTGCCACTGAAGAGCTAGTGAATTCCTTTGTGGGCAGTGTCCCGGTAGTGTGTAGGCCGATGGTCTTGTGTTAGGTTGTAGGTAGGTGGGGGGTGTGGTGATGGATGTTTTGGTGTCGCAGGGTGGACGCGCGCTGTGGGTCCTTCTGGCACTTTCAGCGTGCAGCGGCCTTCCGGGAGCACTCCCTGCTCCTCTGTCCCACATTACCAGCTGTTAGTAGGGCCGACGCATGGGCTAGAAGTGCACTACAGCACATTTCTGTCGTTCCGCTCTCGGACAGTCCCCCCACCCATGACGTCAAACGTCACTGATGAGTGAATGCCCTGTGGGACACAGAGGGTAGATGTTGCGCCGATCTGGAATGGTCGCTGCTGACCATTCCAGGAAGGTAAATCATGGAAGGTTCTCGACGGCGCAACCAGTTGTTATAAATACCTGCCGGCCATGTTTTGGCAAACTTTTTGTGAGCTTCTTTTGTGAACTTTTTGTAGAGCTTTTTGAAGACTTTTTCGGCTGGTCGTTGTCAGAACTTAGGCAAACATGGCGATACCCCGATGGGCGAGGTGTAGGCCTAAGGACTCGGGTTGCCAGACGGCAGGAGTTTCAGTCTAGATAAGTTTAGTTTTTTGGTTTTACTATTATTTTTAGTTTCCGGTAGTCGTTTATTTATTACGGGATAAGAAGACTTCGTAGCCCTGAGATGGATGAGACTTTGCTGAACAGAAACATCAAAATGATAAGTATTCTTTCTTATTATTTTATTATTAATTCCCCTTTAGCTTTCGTGTTCGGTATTGGTTGTAACAGTCGTGGTTACGTTGACGCGCGTATTTGTTGTTGGCAGTACAATCACAGTTTATTAAATGTTTGAATAATGTAATGACCTTAAGTTTGTAATAACAGAAACCATTTTTTTTTTGTATAATTTGAAGCAATATCTTTTTAATAATGTAATTTCTGTTCATCACTAATAAAAATATCTATTAATAAATTCAAGCTTTAAAATCTTTTTTCCAGATAGTACAATTTTCTTTTCTTTAATGTAATCTTCATTTTTGTAACAATTTACTTTAATCTTTTGTAATAAACTCCAATTATTTGAATTCACTATTTCATTTCAAGTATTCAATCTGTAGTCCCCTTAACATTAATTGATAACCCCTAATTGCAGAACATGTATCTTGATTTAAATACTTTATTTATAGATGATTATGGGTGACAAGCACATGCGCGATGCAAGATAGGAGACGTGACTCGTATTGGGACGTTAGTCAATGTTCGATCTTTCTGTACCCCTCACAATTGATAGTTTGCCAAGCGGAGTTATTATTTTATTTCAGTAGGTTTGTTGTGCTCTACCATACAATACTTTATGTAGCTGGGCTACAAGGTGGAAATTCTGTCTTTAAAGTGTTTGTTTTTATTTTACTTAAGAAGCTACGTACAGTGTGTGTTTATTCCCCAGCGATGTTTTAATAATTACAGAGTTTATTTTATCTTTATTGCTTATTGTTATGGTTCAATCAAATGCTTGTTTTATTTACTTGTGATGTTTATTTGCTTTCCACCTCGTAGGCTTGCATTGCTAGTATTCAGTTACACACATCCCCCTCCCCCCAGGGGCGTCATTTCAGGTTTTTCTAGGGGGGGGGGGGAGCAAGATTTTATTTTCTGGCGACAGTGACCATGTTGCATCTTTTTTTATTAATTAAACATGTATAAATTAGATACTTTAACAATAAAACTTCAGTTTTATGTACTTAAGTTAGCATTATTTACATTAAAAAATACAAAAAATATATGTATATACATAAAATTCTAAATCCAGGGGGGGGGGGGCATTTGCCCCCCCCCCCCTGTAGCCCCAAATGACACCCCTGCCTCCCCCTCCAGTCATCATTTACATTTAACACTTTGGCTACAATCAAGGAGTAACATAACTAGCTACACAACGACACTGGCATCTCTTACATCTGTGTATTATTTTTACTTTATTTATTTTACTACACCCAGCCTCATGACAATATATCAGACCAGTGCCAGGTCGTTATTGCCTCCTCCCTATCTTCCTTTTCCTCCAAAAGAAAAAAAAATTCTCGAGAGCCATGGTTGCCTCAGCCATAACGTTTGACATTAGAGTGGGTTATCAATGTGAATGTAGTTCAACACGAGATGTTCTGCAGGCCAGTTTAATTATAGATATTAAAAACTAATAGCCTCTGTAAAAAATTTAGCAAAAAATTGTGGTTTAAAATGGCTGGTAAATATTTTTTTAATTAACTGTAAATCAAGAAGGCACGAATTTTCGCATAACAGCTTTGAATTAATTGTCTTAGTTAAGGACAGGAGAGGAATATGTGCATGTAACAGAAGGGTTAGATATGTGTAACCTCCTGGCTTCTACCGAAAATGGCAATTGCAAAATCATGTACATGAACAGATAAAACATAAAACATGTGCTGAAGTGTGAGGGTGTAATAACTGGACTCACAAAAAAACTTGATGTGTTGTGTTGGGTCAGAGTGGAAGATCCTGATATATCCAAGAGATTGGTGGAAGTTTGAACAGTGCATTATAAGAAAAGGTGAAAGCACAACAATTCACCATGAACAAATTGCCTTCCAGGCAAAGTTAAGAAAAAATATACAATTAGGTAGGTTCACTCTTTTACAATTTTAGAAATAATTTTTTGATAAGTTTAGAAAATTTGAACGCCATTAATATCAAGTCCATTATAATAGGTATATTGTAAAAATTGTTTCAGGTACTAAGAAAGAACGACCTGTGCAATTTTTTCCTTTAGAAAAGTAACTGTGAACTGTGGAAAAAAACATATAATGGATAGATACACTGACACGTGAAAGGTTCCCAATTTTCAAAATTACATCTTCTCAAATAGAGGCAAAAATTATAAGCATACTCCACAGCTAAGAAATTATTATGGGTGTATGTTGGCAGCCAAACAGATCTGGAAATCTAGATACATTTCTTAAAATCAACTTTATCCCTCTTATCCTACCCTTCATCCTGTTCTTGGGGAGCCTTAGCAACAAATACGTCAGATTTATTCTAAAAAAATTTAAATTGTATTTTTGTGTTACAGGAACTAAACTTAAAAGAGTGTGGTACATAATTCAACATTAAAAACATTAATCTATAACTGTAGGTTTCTTGAAGCCAATTTGCAAAAATTAAACAATAACAATCCTAGACAATAGTTTTAGCCAACATTTTAAACAAAATAGTTTCCAGTGTTACGAACTTCTGAGGCACAATCTCCGACGCTAAAACCTGGTGCATTTAACTGCGGCACAAGAGATCACGCCAAACGAATTAGTAATTCTGGATAAATATTTACTCATAAAGTTGGCAAATACCATTATCTAGGTTTGTCATCGAGTATTTTATCCAAATTGGCTTCGAAAAAAGTGTAGAAATAAATTGATGTTTCCAGCGTTTATTTATCTACTACGCACTCTTAAGTTAATGTAATACAATGTATTATGTATTTGTGTAAAGATAAAGTCCAGTAGAAAATATTATAAATTCTTCCCACTGGATATTCAAAATTTTGATTACATAATCCTTAAATAGCACTATTTTGCACCTTATAATGCAAATTTTTTTCCGGGGGAGGGTCCCCCGGATCTCTCCTTCTACGTTTGGGGTAAATGCAGTCAAGCAAAAGGGGCCTCTTCTCTGGATAATGAAAGGGGCCTCGCAGAAGTTTAATACAGGTCTGACAATAAAATAGCACTTTGATTTGGGCCAGCTCACCCTCATTATGTTTCCTCAGGACTTGATGATATTATGTGTTTTTGACCATATTGGTTTCTGAGAAGAATCCCTACAGACTTGAATTGTATGCCTACGAGCCCCCGCCAATGAACTCGTTAGTCCCCCTCTTCTCTACTGACCTCATACGTTTGTTTATCTTCAGGCGGCCTCGGCTGTCTTCATGCCTTCCCCCCCCCCCCCCCCCCCCGGCCAGCTAGTCCGTGCCGTCTGTGCTTGCCTCCGGGCACTCTGCCTCAGCTCCTCGTCCAGCATTGTTCTACAGATCAACTCATGGCTGATGCAGCACCCGTTTCATCTGGTATTTGTTTAGGTAAGCTTAGATTTGATTATTAGTTTCTCTTTATTCCTTTAGCTTTCGCGTTTTGTTTCTACTTTCAAGTAATTAATACCGTTTTCCGTAATGTGGTGCCGTTTCTGCCACGAGATATTCGACGCCCCGTTTAACTGTTTAGTGTGGTATGTATTTTTGCTTTGTTAAACAGATTGTGTATTATAATGCCACGTAATTTGGATCGCCTTTTGTAATTAATGATACCTTGTAATCTCTGGTTAAATAAACGTAGCTTTAATTGACAGTTAGAAGAGTTTACTTCTGTAATTGCTAGAGACTATTAAACTAATCCCAGAGTGATATGTTACGTCACCTTGTGGGTTGTTTGGTGTGAGTGTAAGAAAGTGTGTGCCTTGGCATGAGAAACTTGTTTCTCATCCTAGATTCACAGCCGTTTCTCTTGTATAATTGTGTCTGTGTGAGATACGGGCACAATTTTTTGCGCGACTCTGCTGCGGCTGTGTGCCGAGGCAAGTTGCATTCGGTTTAATTTTTGATCCAAAGGTGACATACATGGGACATTTTGCGGTAAATAGTCAGATAGGTTTGGATTTTTTGAGTGACCACAAGCGGATGAGGTTAATTATTTTTTGTTTACTGCTACATATATTAACTTACGTCATGACGAGTGTTCCAGATTTCGTGTAGCAGTACAGTTATTTGGAGCTATGTAATTATCTGTCAAATGCCGGAGTTACATTTGAACGGAATGAGGATGTCACAGCGTTGCGTATTCGCGCTATGTCATATGTTAATTCATTGCGCATTATTAATGACACTAATTTGGGAGGTTTAGATGTTGCCACTGACCGTCTTGTTACCGCACGGCAGACAGTGCTAATGGAGAGGGTTAAGTCCATACTGCTTTTGAGAGCAGTGGACCCAGATTCGGTCATTTGTTTTTTGTTGGCTGTAGATTATGTGTATCATGGATTGCAGTGTGACAATCAGGAGAGTCTCTTTTTAACGTGTTTGTCGGCTAGGATCGGAGCGCAGGCAAGCACGATGTTGGCACATATAGTGCAAACTGTTGCCAGTTACGAAGCTTTCAAATTACAACTGTTCCAATGTCCTGGTGTTAAGTCTGAGTGGTCGGTAGTTAAGAAGCGATACATTGACAGGTATCAGCGACCGGAGGAATCTGTCACCGCACCGCAGACCGTTGCGAGTCATCACGTGGTCACGCCTGACGTCGGGCGTCATTCGGCGACACCTGGACAGTGTCAGATGCGGCGTGGTCAAGCCAGCGTTGCGAGGCAGGTAGCTTCAGCACCCGTAACCAACTCGACGAGAACTGAGCGTAACATGTTGTGTTGCGCTAACTGTTGTTTGCGTGGACATGTAGCCCAGAATTGCACGCTCCCAGAAGTGGAAAGTAGCTTAAGGGCGTGTTTTCGCTGTGGTCGACAGGGGCATCTAAGAATGCAGTGTCAGGGAAACTGAAGTACGCCGACCCTTTGCGCGTTAAAAACACACTGCGTTTAACTTCTCAGGTGACGTGCGTCTATTGTTTTGTGTCAGTGTCTCTGTATGGCATTTTTCGTGCCGCTTTAATAGATACTGGAGCCTCACATTTTTTTGTGCGCGAACAGTTGTGGGAATTCCTGTTGGCACATGATCCACGTTTAAGTTCTAGAATTGATGACTCTTCCTCACTGGAGCTGTGCGTGGCAAACGAGCAGGTTGTAACGTGCACTCAATCTATCATGATGCACTTCCAGATAAATAGATTTTCTTGGATGTACCATTTTTGGATCTTTCAAAAGCTGCTTGCTGATATTGTGTTAGGAGTAAATTTCTTGTATCACACTCGTGCAGTGGTTGAGTGCTATGTTCAAATTTGCCCCTCAGGTTAGTTGTCCATTGCGTAATTTTAAGATGTTGTCCACTCCTGCCCCGTTCGGATGTGTTGCTGTGCCAAGTCCCTCTCGGGAGGAAGCCTTGGAGGATTCGTTGGGTGAATGTTCAGATGTTATCACATGCATCAGTAGGTGTGATGTCTTGCCGTACAAATTTGCTGTAACCGATGATGTGCCGAATTGTGGACAAACTGCTTAGTAGTGAAGGTGTAATTTCACCCTAAACTTCGGATTACACTAGTCCCGCCTTTTTGGTGACAAAGAAAGACGGCGGACATCAGTTGGTTACCGATATGTCAAAGGTCAATGAGAAGATTTTTCTAGACCCTTTTCCCGCTCCTACTGTGGATGCCGCTCTTCAGAACCTTGGGAAATCTAGTGTATATTCGGTGAAAGATCTGAATGCTAGTTTCCACCAGTGTCTTCTGCATCCTGATTGTCGGAAGTACACTGCCTTTTTGAATTTAATCGCATCCCTATGGGTGCTAAGTTTGGGACGCAGGCATTGTCAGGTGTACTTGACCATGTACTGTCCGACCTTAAGTTTAAGTGTGTCTATGATTACATAGACAAATTCATTGTGTACAGCAGTAATTTCGAGGAGCACTTGGGGCATCTGCGCCTGGTTTTGGCATGGTTGCGCTCTGCCGGTCTTACTGTCAACCCTGGAAAGGTCACATGGGCGCCGTCGTCATTGAAATTCTTGGGGTATGTTGTGTCCGAAGGGCGCTTAATTATGGACCCTGAGCAAGTCCGCCCTGTTGTTGAGTTCCCGCGCCCGAAGAGTGTCCGTGGGGTTTCATGTTTTATGGGCCTGTTGGGTTATTACTTCTGCTTTGGTCCTCATTTTTTGGAGCTTGCCGCACCGTTAAATTCCCTGAAGTGTAAGAATGTAGCCTTTGTGTGGGGTGAAGAACAGGACCTCAGTTTTGTTAAGCTGAAGACAGCCTTGGCTAATCCTCCGTCTTTGCATATGGCTGATTTCGACCTAAGGTTTGTGCTTCATGTGGATGCTTCAAGTGTTGCGCTTGGTGCAGCATTGAGCCAGTGGCGGGATGGCACGTTGTGTCCAATAGTTTATGCCAGCCGTACATTGTCCGATGGTGAATGTCGGTTGAGCTCGTCTGAAAAGGAGGCCTTGGCGTGCGTCTGAGGGACAGACAAATTTGACTCCTTTCTAAGTGGCGTGGAATTCGATCTACGTACCAACAACCAAGCAGTTTTGTGGTTGTTTGAACATGCTAACAATTTTCGTAAATTAGGTTGATGGGCTTATCGCCTGATGAGATTCCGTTTTGTTATCCAACATGTACCAGGGTCAGATAATGACGCTGCAGATGCGCTGTCGCGCATGTACGACCCCGACGATTATGTTGTCGAACCTTCTAGACCTACATCCTACGGAACCTTAAGTGCTGCCTTTACTAGCAACCAGAGTTTTTATGTGAGACTGCAAGAAGCTCAGACCTCTGATCCGGTGTGTTGTGATCAGGTCGCCGCGTACCAACGCGGTGATCAAGTCCCTCATGTTGTTAAAGATGGACTTCTGTACTAAGTGGGACGCTGAGGGAGCATAAAACGTCTGATGGTTCCTTAACGTTGTAGGGTTGAATTACTATCCTGCTATAACGACTCTCCCTTTAGAGGTCATCTGGGATGCCAAGGTACGCTAAAGAAACTGTGCGGACGCTTCTATTGGCCCACCATGAATAAAGATGTGCACCAATACGTCCGGCGATGTGACTTGTGTTTGCGCGCTAAACCGGCGCAAAATTCTAGAGTTGGATTGTACACTGTGGATTCAGTTTCATACAGTTGGGAGACGGTGCATTGTGAAGTGTTTGGCCCTTTGGTTAGATCTACCAAAGATAACCTGTACATTCTGATATTGTTGGATGTTTTCTCCAGTTTCGTCATCTTAATAGCGTTAAGGTCTTTGAAGAACAGAGAAATCACGAGTGTGTTGTTTGACCGTGTGTGGTCAATGTTGAACCTCCGGTGAACTTAGTAACAGACAACGCATCTTACTTCGTGTCAGTTCAGTTCCGTGACATGTGCTTCCGTTGGGGCATGTCACGATTTACATCTAGTTCGTATTTCACTCGTGGAAATAGAGTGGAGCGGTTTAACAGGAACTTGGAGTGTACGTTGACTGCTCTTTACCACGCCCAGCAGACTTATTTGGACCTAATTAATTTAGGCTTTAATTCTGCAGTATCTGGATTGACAGAACATAGTCCAACTTGCATTGTTTAGGGGCGAGATGTTCTGCATCCATTGTTGAATGTTTGGGGTGTACCATCACCTGCCGCTCCTATGTCGGATGTCGCTAGAGAGTGACTGGCCGCCTATGTGTTGGCACGTCTGTATGACGAGCGGGCGCGCCTCCAGGCGCGATATTATAATGCTGGCAGTGTCCCGGTAGATTATCAGGTTGGGCAGTCTGTCTATTGTATTTCCTTCTACCTTCCTTCCCGTCCCGACGATCGAGGTAGTAAACTCCTCACCCGTTTTGCAGGACCCTATGATGTTATTAAATTGCTTGGACCGAATACCGTGCTTATGGCCGATCCAAACACTGGGCGTAACGTGCGAAAAGCACACGTGAGCAGTGGATAACCCGGAAGACTAATTCCTTGCAAGATGTTGTGTTGCAGGGTAATAGAGATGTACGAGACATCGCATCGATCCTTTGGTGCTAGCACACAGAAGAGGATTTCGTGTGCGGGGGTGAGGGGCAGGGCCTTCTCCCCTGAATTCCCTTTCCCCCGTTATTATCCTGGGTTCCGTATCCCTGTGTGTTCTAGTAGTGAGGTAGAGTGTCGTACGTGTGTTTAGTGTTATGTGTTGCGATTGGTGTTTGTTTGTGGTAGTGTTGTGTTTGTTTGTCGTGACCTGTCATCTGTGTTTTGTGGTGTTAGTTTGTGTTCCTCCGGAGGATAGATGATAGAGGATATATGATATAAGATGTGTAATGAATACGCTTATTATATAAGGTGCACCTTGGTACAAACTGATAATTGATAGAGTGTTTTATTGAATTTTTATATATATAGTGTTACTTATTTTTGATATTATTCTTGCTATCTACATTGTACCTTATACACGTGTTGAATACTTGATATCATATTCATTTGCTGTGTGAGATTTTGCCGTAATGTGTAATGACAAATTGATTTTTTTTGCAAATGTTTGGTGAAATGTGATGTATTAAGAGCCATTTTATTGTTTTATTGATTTTGTATGACAGTGGAAAGTGTATTTATATGGATTCATTCAATTTAACAGTTTCAGATATTGTGTGTTATTATATTGTAATTCCTTTTTTTTTTTTTTTTTTTTTTTTTTTTTTTTTTTTTTGGGGTCTTTTTTTTTTTTTTTTTTTTTTTTTTTTTTTTTTTTTTTTTTTTTTTTTTTTTTTTTTTTTTTTTTTTTTTTGCTGTATTTTCAGGGGCACTGTACTTATGTGATTTTGATATTAATCATTTTCATAGTGTTGCATGTGCTCGGACTGCTTCTCTTCCCGTATCCTTGAGGCACGAGTTGGTACCTACTATTCACAAACGTTGAAGGGGGCTTTCGATCTTGCACAGAGGTTTGTAAACTGCTTTCTTCCCGAAGGCGTGTACCAGCTCAACGTAATTATGGACTAACCAGATTGGATACTTGTGTGTGGCAACCGGCATGGCCTGAGGTCTGAGTCCCGTTGCGTTATTTTGAGTGGGAGAGTTGAGCTGGGCCAGCTCAAACTCATTATGTTTCCTCAGGACTTGATGATATTATGTGTTTTCAACCAAATTGGTTTCTGAGAAGAATCCCTACAGACTTGAATTGTGCGCCTACAAGCCCCCGCCAATGAACTCGTTAGTCTCCCTCTTTCTTCTCTACCGAAGTCATACGTTCGTTTATCTTCGGGTGGCCTCGTGACTTCCCACCCCTTTCCCCTTCCCCTCACAGCTGGCTAGTCCATGCCGTCTGCGCTTGCCTCCGGGCACTCTGCCTCAACTCCTCGTCCAGCATTGTTCTACAGACCAACTCGTGGCCGATGCGGCACCCGTGTCTTCTGGTATTTGTTTAATTAAGCTTTGATTTGATTATTAGTTTCTCTTTATCCTTTAGCTGTCACGTTTTGTTTCTACTTTCAAGTAATTAATTTCGTTTTCCGTAATGTAGTGCCGTTTCTGCCACGAGATATTCGACGCCCCGTTTAACTGTTCAGTGTGGTATGTATTTTTGCTTTGTTAAATAGATTGTGTATTATAATGCCACGTAATTTGGATCACCTTTTGTAATTAATGATGCAGTGTAATTTCTGGTTAAATAAACGTAGCTTTAATTGACAGTTTGACGAGTTTACTTCTGTAATTGCTAGAGACTATTAACCTAGTCCCAGAATGAGATGTTACGTCACCTTGTGGGTTGTTTGGTGATGGTGTAGGAAAGAGTGTGCCTTGGCATGAGAAAACTGTTTCTCATCCTAGATTCGCAGCCTTTTGTCTTGTACAATCGTGTCTGTGTGAGATACGGGCACAACGTTTAGCAAAAATTTGCATGAATCAGACATAAAAGAAGTAAAACAGGTTCACTTAATTGTGTGTATAATGACTGTAGCCTTCATTCTTATAAAAAAAATTGGTAACAATTTTGCACTTTCAAAGCATGCTTGCCATAAACATAGACGAAAATGAATACAAGACTTAAATTCTAAGGTCAATACTTAAGAATTTACATTGCTACAGACTGAAAACACGTATTTCTTTAAGTCATGACGTACCTGTTATTAACAAAACTATTTATTCACAACAAAAGTCAAACCTGTTTCAATTTTGACATTTTAATCTGTACCAATCCTTGATCATAGCTTTGCTCAAATTGGCTAAACAACTTAAAAATTTTTCTTTTCAGTGAATTGCTATAAATACAGATTATCATATACATTTTATAGAGTTATATCACACAACGGACAAACATTTATAAATCTGCCTTCACACAGTTTTATATTTACATTTTTTTAAATTATCTGCATATAACAATGAGTTAATTTAATCTACCTAGAACTTTTCTACTTACCGAACCATAACCACTTAAGCAAACAATTAACACCACAAAAGAAACAAGGGTTCCTATTCTTGAGGCTGCACAAACCGTAAACACAGCACAATCTTCCTTCCAGCTTCAGCTATATGTGTAAGTTTTATCCTGACAGCGGGAGAACTGGTGAGTAAATGTTTTCCTAATTCGTGACCGAGAGGGCCACAGGTTGAAAGAGAAAAGAGTGGTATAGACTGTTCACAATAAAGTGAACACTGTTGCAATTTTTTTTCAGCCATTCTAAAACCACCTTAGATGTCTTTGACCTGAAAACTTCCGTGGAACAAAAAAAAAGTGTAAACATTCTCTCAATCTCAAAGTTTAACATGCTTGGCTCAAATAAAATACAGTTTTTGAGTATTAAAAGTGTCGGGGAGTGCTCAGTTTAAAGTGAACAGACTATAACATGGCTGAACTCTGAAGAGTCAGTGATTATCAACATTTGTTTATGAACTTGACCTCAACAATGAAGTTTATTGTGCATCTACTTGTTGCGGAGCGAGGAATTCTGAACTTGAGTACCTGGTAAGGCTTAGGTATGAATTTGTGTTCATCACTTTAAGGTTCCTATCTACCTGCGCTGAAAACGCTTTGCAAAGTGTTGCTATTAATAAATTTTTGAGGAAACTCTCAACGCGCATTACACGTGTATGTCTATGAAAAGAATGCACACTTCAATAAACGCTTCCATAAGTTGAAATATTAGTATAGCTTATTATAAATATTATATTTAAGCCCTTCAAAATGGCTAAAAAATGGCTTTTAAAACTGCAGTTTCTAGAAATATATTGGCCGGATTAAAAAAACGTCATAATAGAAACACGCGTTAGACTTTAAACAATAGTTTCCACAAATAAAATGACGTGGTCACCACTTAAAGTCCCATAGGAAAATTCTTAATAGTAAAGGTCCGCACGCCAGTTGCGTGGCAAGTGCGTTAAGACAATACTGTGTTGCATACGCTGGCTGACGACGACCGTAGCGCGTTATCAATTTTGTGCCTGACACACACTAACGCAGCCTCCCTAGATAAGAACCTTAAGATTCAAAATTATTAGAGATGCCCATATTCTCTAATGACTATTGTCGATGACCTGATAAACCTACAAAATAAATAAAGAACTTATTTATGACACTAACATAACAATAAAATTGGTAAAATGCACCTAGCTGTACATAAGTCTCATTCAGACCCCAAATACAACTGGTTCCCCTACATTATAATGTTCTTACCTACAATGCAAACTTATTCATAACGAAGACAAAATAAATACAAAGAAACACAAACGTTTTCCATGAAATTTTCACACTGACTAAATATGCCATTAACGTATTTGTTTATTGTGTGATAAATTGTTTTATAAATGAAATACCTTTTCACAGAAATTTTTAGCAGTCTCATAAACTTCTCTAAACGTCCTGCATTCTGTCCCTTTTGGGCAAGAGTTGCCCATCTTTGTCCAGTTGAAATTCCTTCCCCAGTTATCTGTGCAAGTGTAGTCATCAAGGCACGCATTGAACCAAGCATCACAGTCTTCTTGACAAAGTGGCACTCCAAAAAACCTCTCATTCCGAATCTTCATTGGCACCTACAAAAAACATTACATTTAAAATTGCGTTTTACCAATTTGCTAACAAGTTGCGAATATACATATACCTACATCTATACATAAAATGAAGTGTCCTCACTCACTCCTAATGCACAGCTCAAACAGTTGGACCTAGAGACATGACATTTTGTGGGTAGCTTCCCCTTAATCCGTAGATACCCACTAAGAAGGGATTTTTAAAATTCAAAAACTAAGGGGGTGGAAAGAGGTGAAATGTGTTTTCAAAGAATACCTGATATTCCACTAACACAGAAAGATATAATTTTTTTAACTTCAAAATATTGCCTGAACAAATTCATATTAGCAAATTTTTCGATTTAACAAAATTCAAAAATTAAGAGGGATAAATAGCAGTAAAATGTGTTTATCGTCAATCCTTGCTTCCTATTAAACCAGATAAGATATATAGGTGATTTTTTCTTCAGAATGATGCTTACGTAAACGTCTAAAAAGTATTTTCAGGATTTTTCAAAATTCCATTTCATATGCCGTTAAAAAATCATCCGTATCTCCTAAACCAGTTGTAATATTGAGATAATTTTTGTTTTAAAATGAAACTTACATAAATATCTAAAAAACAATGTCAGGATTTTTCGAAGTTAGATAATTTAAGGGATGGAAAGTTGTAAACTGTTTCAAAAATCCTGAAAATAAATAAGAAATAATTCAACAATGAAATTGTACCTTTCGCCATCTTATTAATATGTATACCACTTTGAGTACGAACCTATGTATACTTTTAAAACAACTTTGGTGTATACACATTTAATTTCTTCAGACATCAGACAACTTATAAAGGTGTAGTAGGTTAGAACACTGGCAGGAGGTTATGGGTTTGCATCCAGTCTAAGGCAAGGTGACGGGGAACTACTGTGATAATATAGCTGCACATATTAGCGACATTTGGCAGAAGAGTTAATTTTCTATTTGAAGTGGCTTCATCTTGTGGTGGAGGCTCTCAATACTGGGTGAAAAGGGGGAATACATATATTTTTCCGATATCTTTTATATCTCGTACCTGGTGAGGTATTGTTACGCTTTGGGGGTGAAAAATTGTAAAATGTGTTTTCACCATGTCCTCAAAATCTTATTAACACAATAAGCTGTTGTTATAGATTTTCCTTAAAAAATTCCACGCATGCAAAGCCACGGTCAGGCAGTTAGTTTTATATATATAATATCATAGGAAAAAAAAATTATGTCAATAAACAACACTATATATGGCACAGCAAAAAAAATTCAGAATTTCAATACAGTAAACACACACAAAGACAAGAACTAAAAAAACGTACTCTTTATGTTCAAAACATTATTATTACTATTATTAGTTTATTTAATCAGCTGATCCTATAGCTAATATTAATAGTCTTTAACAGGTATTGATGGCCCAGTTCATACTATACAATTTGGCAGAACAAGTGTGCAACAGTACACTTGTCACAACTACATAAAAGCAAACACTGAATGACATAAAATACAATAAAAAGTATGGTGAGTTACTGTAGTTCTTGCTCTCCATATCCTCAAAACTGGTTCAAAGTACGACCCTTTTATTAAACACCTAAAATAACTCAAAATAACAATTTTAATCATGCTTAGCAGTGTCAGTTACGAAATGAAAGTATAAATTTCTTCGTAGATATACTACAGATTTGAAAGTTGTAATTCTAATTACAAATATCCAACATATTACTACACTCGGCATCACAAAAAACACACATCTTTGAAAATGTGTTTGAAATGTACATTTCCTCAGGCCAATACATTATATGGAAGAGGCTGGGATACCTGTTATGCAATGGCCGGCAAGAAGTCCAGACCTTAACCCACTTGAGCACTTTTGGGAAAACTTAAACTATGAGTGTGGTCACATGATCCTGTCCCAACCACCCTCCAAGACCTCGCAAGATGGTGGTGTTGCAGAATAGATTCCTCAAGAATGCATCAACCAACTGGTTAGATCCATTACTAATCATATGAAAGCAGTAATTAGGGAAAAGGGGGATTGGTTAGATTTTAATTAGCATTTAGCAATGTTTTTTAATGTTTTAGTGTAGTCTTTCGGTTTCTGTTTGTAAACTTTTCCCTCAATAAACTTATTTTATGATTACTGTGTTAGTTTAAACAGTGATTCACAAATACACATAGTACACTTACCTTTGAATTACTGGTTGAGACTACTTTGCCAGTGGTTTTGTAATAGGTGCGAGTTTTGTGACGTCGAGAGTACATATTACATAATTTTTAGTCTTTAATGTACAGGAAGTATGTTTTTTAATTTAATTATAAACATAGTATATCACATTTATAAAAAAACAGATTCATACATATTTATAAATTAACAATGTCATCAAGAACATACATAAATTTTTTTTAGATAACTTTTTTCTTTTTTTTTTTTTTTTTTCCATGCATTTAAAAACCATGAATATTTTTCACATACATAGTAAAAAAACCTTACACTAAAGATGTTACCAGCAGTTAAAAATCATGGAAAACTTGCTAACTGTTTTCTCTAGGTATTCAAGAGGTCTGAGACAAAATCCTGGGCTAAGCAAAAAAACTAATAAATTGTAACTATTTTGATGGCAGAGGCCAACAAATTACTTGTGTGATGATGGAAGCATAATTAAATTTTATATCCCTCTGCAAAAATTAAGAATAGTGTACAGTACTGCATTTCTGCTGGTATCAGAAGAGACAAAATGCACCAGTTTGATCATTTTCGCAATAGATTTCCCACTTTGCACTGCAAATAGTATGTCTTTTAATAACAGATCAGTTGGTATGCATCACAATTTATGCCAAACCACTGACATACAATACAATCCACACCTACAACACACAGTGATGTCACAAATATTCAGTAATACTCAGGTTTACCCTAGACAGCAACACATGTTGCACAAGTTCCCAGTTGCAAGATCAAGACTTTTACACAGTTATTCTGATACAAAGTCAGTTCTAAGTAAATCGCGCTCTTCTTATGTTCCTTAGTTTCCGAGGGAAAAAACTGTTTGCTATGTTATCGATCTGCTGGTTGAGACAAACGCAAATGTGGCGCCACCTGCTGTATCACGTTCGTTTGACTCAACTTGCATTGTGTAGACAGTGCTAGGTGTCATTTGTGTAGTGTTCGGTGTATAAAATGAAAATGCTACTTTTGATGTTAATATTATCTGTCTGTGTTGGACTCTGAAGCCATACAGTTATTTTCTAGAGCAGTCATCAGTTTGCAAAAAAAAAACTATGTACTGTACTTACTTTTAATCGATAGCCAATAACTTTAACAATTAAAAGTTTAAAATGGGCTAGTTTAGAAAGTAACAATTAAGTTAAAAAGTTACCCAAATTTTTAACAATTTTAACAATTAATTTTTTTTAATCATTAATCCCAAGGCTGGTTATTTCAGACACTGTTGTTCACTGCACACCTGTTCCTAGAATATCAACTCAGCACACTACCTCTATATATATCTTATGTTTAGTGTGGTACAGCAGCCAACGTAAATATCACGTACATATACAGCTCAGTAACGTTACAATTCTTATGTCATTGTAAATGGTAGTCGAATTACCCACAGTTTTTACTGTTATGGTGCAGTTAACTTCTGCATTGCATTTCACTACATGTTTAACTTTTGCAGATTGTCCGTAATCTGATTATACATTTTCTTTAGTGTTTCCATCTTGGGTTGTCTTTTCAAGTAATTATTCTGTAGTACATACGGAAATTGTAGCTGGAGAAGGATTATTTCAATTAAATCATCATACCAGACTGAGTAATGGGGCTGGTCAGGTCAATGACGGGGTGGAATTAAAGTACCACTTGGGGTAGATTGATCAGTGTACTCCCCAGGCCCATTTTGGCAAGCGCCCCACCCGGCTAGTTTTATCTGTCACCCTGCTAAGAAACAGACATTCCCATCAATACCATCAAGCTTATTCCACGATGCACCCAGCTGGTCTCGTGAACCACCCAGCTCTACATTTTTGCTGTGGAGAACACTGTTGATGTAAGCCCCGAAGTTGAAAGGGTAGTGAACCTGAACTGTATTTTCAAAAGTAAAAACTCCCTCCTCTCCTAATCTTGGTGTCACTGCTTCCTCCTATAGTGACTTACCAGTCAAAAGATGAGGTGGTGAGAGAAATCACGTGTGACTCGCATGTTTTTTCAGGACCTCTAAGAGCTCTGCATTAGTGATAACGGTGCCTTAACTTTATTAAACACTAACTTTCCTTTATCACTTTACTCACTACTTTCAGCCCCGTAGTTTGGTAGATGCACAGCTACTTACTTTGCTGCACGTCAGCCCTACAGTTAAGGTTTTGAGAAGGTACAAAAGTCTCCAGACCCACTGTAATGACTCTTAATCTTCCTCTGCAACACCGTTGCTTATCTCAAAAAAGTTAACACTGTTCCAGGAATTGACTCAAGGGTTTTCAACCAAAAATGAAAATTGTCTCTTCTAAACTACAATCCTGGTTTACTGAAAAAAGTCCTTATAAAAACGCAGCACAAGTACACGAGGATAGAAAAGAATACAAATGAAAGTGCACCTTACGGCCTACGAGTATGGACAGAAAAATTTAACTAGAGAGTCCAGAAAGGATGTCCAAAACGAGTTAAAAGCAAAAAAAGACCTCTGTGCTGTCCACACTCATGAAGTTTGCCACTCCCAAAATTATTTCATAAATTAGGGCGCAGCTCCCAATACAACTGCACTCGTCTGTGTCTAGATTATTTCTGAAAATTACGCACTACATTATAATAAAATTGAAAAACTGGGCCGCAGCCCCACACACGACTACACTCGTCTGTGTATTTATTATTACTGCAAATTACACACAACATTATAATAAAATTTAAAACCTGGGCCACAGCCCCACACATGACTACATTTGTTGGTGTCTTTATCATTACTGCAAATGGTGAAGGCAAAACTCTCTAGAAGAGGTTACACGCGCCACCCCAGGCTGCGCTCCTATTGGCGGGCTGACGTCACGAGATTACAATATCACTGACTCCTCTAGAGATTAATGAAAAATACTGCATAGAAAATCTGTAATAACACAAAAATTAGTCTGAAAAAACCAGAACACACAACAAAGTTAATGTTACCCTCATCCAAGGCCAACTGGCTATAACATTGTAGATCATACCCTAACTGAATTACTAGATTATTCTACACCATTACAACTCACGACTACATTTTTTTGTACCTTCCCTTTCCCACACTGAGACCACTCAAAAGAAACCATTACCTAGCCAGAACACTACAAGACAAATTACAATACCTGCTTGAATTTAACTTACATAAAAAATACAAAACAGAAACATAATTCTAAAATGCTACAACATTAACTCTACAATTATAACTACACCTTCAATGAAACAAATCCATGCTTTCAACCTTTTCAACAACAGATTTTAGACAAGATGTTCCCTTCCCACCAAGGCAATACTGTTTTGACTCCCGTGGGGTCAGTCCCCGGATTTTTACATATGGAAATTAAGCCAGACAACGCTGCTGGTTAGTGGGTTTTCTATGGCATATTCCATTCCTCCCACCCCTCCGTTCCAGCACATTGCCACATACATCATGCTAAAGACCTAGATGTTAAGTGCGACAAAAATCTCTTCCATGTATCCAAGATGTTCTTGACTCTCCCCATCAGCCCATGTGTCCTTCCGACACTCTGCTGGTAGAAACGGATTTGGGTCATTAACAGAATTGATCCTTAGCCAGTCATATGTGATTCTAGCTGCCCTGTTGTTACCCATACTCATTTCATGAAGGCATAACAACACATTTTGAGCACCTGCCTTACCTACAATAGCTGAGCAGGCATCCTCTACTAAACCAACCTACTTACTAATAGCTGGTACTCCACAGGGCCAGTTATGCCATCTCAAACCCTCTTGTGCCAAGATCAAACAAACCAACGTAAATAATACTGTCCCAACAACCATTATAAACTAACACCACTCAGCCTCAGATTCACTTGTTTATAACCTTGCGTAGAACAAAGCATAATAAACCACAACTTATCTGCAGAAATGAAACCTCTAAAGCAAAACATCAAGACACAGACAACAGAAAATGTTCACAATACCTTACAGCAAAGTAATTTTATGAAATATGAGGGAGGCCAACCTTATTATTTTCATGAAAGGGGTAGGTTTCAAGGCTGAATAGTTTACACATTAAAGATCTCAATAATACTTCAAATCTGTCATGAAATAGTAATTTAACTCTTAACTTTTTCAATTAAACACCAAATATAAATTTAATTAAATATTTAAAATAATAGCCCAAACTCCGAAAGCCTGTTTTATTTGGGGCACTTCCGAGACAAGTAAACATAAAGGAAGTTGCAAAGTGCTTGAAAATAAGAGCTTAAAAATAGTCTGTCGTCGAAAAATGCCAGACTTGGTTATGCTCGTGCAAAATTACAATAATGTTTCCAAATGCTAGCATTTGCATTTTCCTTGTCTTTAACAAATGTGAACACAGGCCTACTGATCAAACAGGAAAGCTTACTGGAAAAGTTGAGTATGGCCTGTCATTTGTATGTACAAGATGATTTTGTTAAAATCAAGTGCTCTTTTTAACGCTCTGGGAGAATATATTTAGAACATATTATGATTCAGATTAACATTCACAGAAGTAATGAGGACAATTATCTGTTCACCTTAATATAAATCAATTTACTGTATGTTTGCAGGAAGCATAAGACAACTACAATATGATATGTTTTATTCACAAGTTGCAGACAAACTTAATTATTGAAACCGGCAAACAGCACAACTTCAAACTCTTTCATAATAACATAGGAAATCTATGTGGCTAGAAAACAACAAATCGTTACAATAAAAAGCTAACATAAAGCACAGTGCACTTGTATTTGATACTTTGTACAGAAAAATATGTAATTAGAAATTAGAAAACAAATCCAATTCCATACCTTCACAACCCAAGGACCAACATTTGGAGAGCATTCATAGAAGCACTGATCTTGGATGAAGTGCCTCCTGCAATCTTGAGACATATTTTTCTTATGACTACAGTGATTGAAGTTAAAATTGTACATGTTGCCATAATGAGCATGCTCAGTGGTGTTGTGAGTACAACATGAGCGATTTTTCCAGGGTGTGCACTGCAACAGTTTTTACACTTTTATAATTTCAGATACATGAAAGGAAAATCTTAAGTTGTTTACTTAAAATGAAAACTGAACTAGCCTACAGAATACCAAATTATTCACACTAAAATTTTTTAATAAATATCAATTTTAAGATGCAAATTCATCTCTGATTCTATTTAACTCTTAAGGCTATTAGGAAACTGTTAAATTTATTATGACATTGAAAGTGTAATTCAGTATCTTTATTTGCGGACACAAATTAGTTTATTTCTTGTTTTATATTATTAGCAATAACTGCCATGTTATCATACAGTTAATGTTTGTAACAATTTAATTACTACATGATTGATACTTTTTTTCTTATAAGTCCACTGTTCATCATTTAAGTGGGTCATTCACCCAACATTTTAATTGTTTTAAAAATACTTATATTTGTGCAAGATACGGTTTGTTTTGTTGACACATTGAGCCCATTAATATATGAAATCGCTGATAGCGCTGCAACTAAAGTAGTGTGGTTTATGCATGGCAGGTATAGGGAAAATTGAACAATTATCACAAACTTGAATAAAATTATTTGAGAACGCCATATGATTTCCAGTGATCGGTGCGTGATATATATATGATAGGTTGAAATCTTATTATTTCCTATAAGGGAATATTCGTGAGAATTTCAATATAATAGCTGTAAGTATAACTGGATAGGTATAGGTCATTTGGAATAAAGTGAGCACTAAAGATTTAACCTTTGAAAAAAATCACTAGCCATTATTGCATATACGCCATCACTAACAAGAGTTACTTTACTGCTTCTATGATTGGTAGCAATTCATTGCATGTAGTTCCGTGTATTTTCCTATTTGAATACAATGAACGGACCCTCTGGGTTTTGGGGCGGGTTTTCAGTGCCCTTAAGTGTTTCAGTTATGTTTTAAATGGGATCTGTCCCTGGAGGTTTAGTTCTGATCTAGTTTAGTCCCTTATTTCTACTGGTTTGCCTGAGCCGGTAGATTGTATTTAGAGGAGGGTTGCCCCGGTTGACGGCGCTGTGTTTTCCCCTTTCCCGCCGGCCCTGCTTCTCCACTGGCCGTGGAGGGGAGGGCCTGGAGGGGAGGAGGCCTAGTTCCGTTTGCCGGCGGTAGGGGCGCATGTGCGGGGGGCCGAACACTCGCGATGCGAGTGGAAGGCGTTCATTCTAGAGTTGGACGTGGAGGAGTGTACTTCGAAGCCAAAGAAGCCTAAGAGTTTTTTGGTGAACCTTAAGGCTTGAGGAGGAGCAACGAGGTGGTCGGCAGCTCGCAGGAGTGTCGCGTGAAGCGACCAAGTAGTTTGGTAAATCAATGGTGTAAAGGATCGTCTGGCAGTTACTCCTTTTGGGAGTGGCACTTGCGGCGGTTAGCGGATTTCATGGGTGAGTCTTCCCATCCCTCTAATGGTGTGGCCAAATCGCCCGCGGTGCAAGTTGTTCCCTATACCGAGGTTGAGGAGATGCATGGGAGTGTGTTGTGCCTGGCAACGCCTATTAAACCAGTTGTGGTGGACGTCGGTCGAGTTGGGTTCGTCTAGTCGGTGTGCCTGACACAAAACGTTGGGGAAGCTAACTACTATTGCTTCAGTGACCTTTGGTTCGTTATTCTAGAATTGATCATTTGGTAGTGGGGCGTGAATGGAGTAAACAGATAAGGGATCAAGCACACAGATGTGTAAACTCTCTGTATGTATTGTCGTGGGGTGAAGAAGTTTCGAATTGGCCATAAAGTGAATGTCCAGCAATATTCAATTAAAGTTCTGGCCCGATTGGAGATTGTATAATTGACTAATACTGTTAAGGAGTTTTCAGTGAGTGTACTGGCCCAAGTGGCGATTGTATAACTGAATTAGCTGTTAAGGAGTTTTCAATGAGTGTACTGGCCAGATGGGCGGTTGTATTTGGTGATTGTATTTTGCATAAAGTGGGAATTAAATGTAAGATCTTGACTTAGCTGGCCTGTTTTCTTTGCTCGAGAGAAGACCTGTAGGTAACTCTCTATAAGCCTTGGTTACTCAATAGGTAAGGACTTGCCCCGCAAGTGATGATTGCATTGATGACACAATTTAATAGTGTAAGAGGTAAGACAGGCCTTCAGCATCTTCGGTCTCTTTGTGTAAGAACAGCTCAACATTCGTGAAAGAAAATATGATGAAATCGATCTCTCTGTATTTAATATACTTCAAAATATTTACTTATGATCTTATTGACATTCGTACTTACAGTATAATTAGAATCAATTGGCGCGAGAATAATGTGACGCTATCGCCGAAATTGAGTCATCTTGGTCATTACAGCTAGCTCCGCGCTTAAGACAGTTCAAAACTCCACCAACAGGTGGCATCAGAGTTAGGTTCTCGCCACCAAGTTGCATCATTAGCGTGCTTTTGTCCGTTGTGCGTATATACACATTCAAAAGTATTGGGAATTACTTTGAGTATCATTGCCGAAATGATGTGAAACCATCGGTAATCTGTAAATTATGTTTAACGTTTGCCAGCCTAGAAACAACATACTTTTTATTTCACATGTTAAGAAAATACGTTATTTATTGTATCTGAAGTTCGTCGTCGTTGTTCATGGCAGTAGAACTGAACGAAACTTGAATTATTGAATATTGTGTGTCATGTCTGTTTTAGTGGTGGTTTTGTATTACAAATTAAAATAAAATATGCCCTCATTTACGAGATTCGTAACGACAATAGTGCGTGTTGTTTAGATTAGTCGATGGCCCATGGCATTATTTGTGTTTACGTTCGGCGGAAATGTATAAACTGGCAGGAAATAGAAATTAATCAGGGCTTTTTTGAGTGTTCACTTTATTCCGAATCACCTATAATGAGTTTTATAAAGGATATTTTATTTATTTAAGTACATAATATTTTTCTTTTTTCTCTTTATTTTGACACTTTTGGAATTGTATGCTCATTGAAGTTTTTAATAAAAATATATATGTATAAAGAGTGTACAATAATATCACAAAGTGATATTACTTTCCCGTAAGGAGAACATGATCATTTCTCAGAATTTATTCAGATGCTAAGTATATGTTAAATAAATAACAATTTGAAGTCATGTATTTCGAACTTTAATGGAAATAAGCATGTTTTTTTTAATAATTACTCCTAAAAACCTACAAAACACATGTACCTCATCTTTGTGGTTACTGACAAAGTTTTACAAAAAAAATAATCCAAACGAAATTCCTCTTTAAAAAATTAATGCTTTAGTTGAAAATATGGTTTTTGCATTTTCTAAACTAATTTCAAATCAAGACAATGCTAGTCCAAGTTAACCTACACAACTCATTAATCACTGCAGTAAAAATTTGTAACCAATGATCATCTGAAACAAACATTAATAAATTTTAACAATACATATACGTATATTTTTACCAATGCAACATAATGGAAAATACGCCAAGCAGTAAATATATAATTTAAAAACTCCGAAATTACACAGATAAAGATATGCTACCTCCATGCAAACTTATAATGAAATATAAAAATAGCACTACATTGGTTGCAACAATTGTGGCTACTTAGTGAACTAAAGGGGTCAATAAGGGTGACAACTCGAGAATGTTAGTAGATAGGCGAATGTCAAGACCTCCTTCTTATTAGACAATAACTGTGACTATTTTTTACTTTGATTAATAATTTTTAGCTTTCATAATTTTTGTATAGTGACACGTCAAAATTTGCATGAAACAGTTTAATACTAGAAAGGAAAACCAACTGATTTACTGAAATAAAATAATTCACACTGAAGATCTGAGTCAGACATGTATTCAAACAGCATTGAATATATTTTTTTTTGTATTAAAAAAAAATTTCTGAATTTTTTTAAAATACCAATAATATCAAAGTGGTGGTTTTTATACATACCTTACTGTAGCCCCTGACACTGATGGTCAGTGTGAATACTTTCACGTCACTAAGTCAGTTTGTTTTCCTTACTAGCATAACAGTTTAATGCAAATTTGAACTATGACTTGCCATTATGCAAAAACTATGAAAAATAAAATATTTACATTATAGTAAAAAAATTCACAGTGTATATCTACAAAACAAATTATATATTTTAGAAATATACAAATTATTAAAACATCTAAATTCTTGAAAGTCTTAAAATGACATGTTGGAATTAGTTGCCACTGCATCACATACCCTGATTCACTTAAAAAGTCTGCCACTGATTCGTTTAAAAGTAGTTCGGAACTTTATACATTTACTGTTTTATCGTGTTGCCTTGTTGTGTGACATGTACCTTACACAGTTTATCTTGCACACTACTTCTCCCTAGTTCTACCTACCTTAAGCCCGCCGCACACTGTACAATATTCCTTACAATGTTGTATACTAAGAGTCGTACTTGCTCTGCTATTAGCTTCTCTAATCAAAATCTTGCCTGCTACTAGCAGCTCTGCGAGCTCGGGTACTGGATTTGCCTAATTACCGGCGTCCTATTTTTGTTGTGAGCTGCACTACAATATTTAACCAGCGGCCAATCAGAATTCGTCAAAACAACAACATTAGAAGTTTTGGCGCACGTGAGTATTGAGAAACATAAACATGGAGTGAAAGACTTGGACGAAAGCACAGTTTATATTTTAGGCGCGATTTTTTGGACACATTTAAGGAAAGAAGTGGAGGAAAGACTAACTGACTGCAAAAAAATAAATAAATAAATAAAAGATAAAAATAAAAAAAAAGTTCTAGCAATAATAATTTTGGAAGTCGGCGCAAATATAACCAAAAATACAAAGCATAGCCACAATTTTCCTACTGAAGTTCTTCCAAAAACATAAAAAGGATGCCGCGATTCAAATTCTATAGTAACAGTCATTTTCTTGCCCACAAAGTTCCTTTTTTAAATTCCTTTGTGCGTCTGAAGCAATGAGAATTGTCACTGCAGCAAGTTTTCATCGCTTGGACAGACTCATGTTGTGGAGAAAATTCTCTCAACAAAACAAGTAGCCAGCCAGTATCGTGTGCAGCAGAAACTTGTTAACACACCTAGTGTATCGAATGTAACCTACCCAGTAAAGAAACTAGTGAACATTCTAGTAAGTGAACTAGTTGGAAATATTGTATCGTGTGCGGCGGACTTTACTTTCATTACTGACACTAAAATATATTACAGTGTTCATCTGGAAAAAAAGCAATAACATACATTTTCCCACAAAAGTTTAAGTCCGGCAAAATCTTTCAACATGTGGGAACATAGTTTAACGAGTCAGCAATCTCGAAGGCGTTGGGCTGACGGACCTGACGAGCCACTCCAGCTCCCCTTCCCATGCTCGCTAGCTACCTACAGCCCTGATGACAAGATGGCGGACTGCGCCCCTCCTCCTCCCCTGCTCGCTATCTCCAGCCAGGGCAACGAGGTGGTGGACTTTATCCTTCCTCTCCCCCCCCCCCCATCTTTCCTTCCCTGGCAATGTGGGCCACTCAGACCTGACTGACGTCACAGGCATTCTGAATGGGCAGGCACCTTGCACTCTACCAGGACAAGCATTCAGCTTGGACATAACTGAATGTTACCGCAACACTTATAACGTTCAATTTACATCAACCAGCATGGTCGGCAAGTTCTGAGAATATTCTGGGAGTCGTCGCGTGCGACTATAAATACCAGCGCACTGTGAGCAGAGACAGAGTGATTGCGGCGTTCAGCTGGTGAATGTTTCTTGATGGACTTGGCAGTGAGGGACGAGGTGGGTCCAACCGTTCGACAAGAGGCTACGGAGGTGTGGACGATGGTGACACTGTTCGAGTGGTGTGAGTAAATGTGAGAGTAGACGAACAGGTTGAACTGTAGCTGTGCATTGTGAGCCATTTCTAGATACAAACTTATGTGGTCAGAGGACTGATTTGAGAGAGGGAGAGATATATTACAAATTATACACTACAGTAGTAAATTAGGCTTTTAGGAAAATTACCTGTATATAATATCTGTAGGTGTTTATTTGAAAAGGATGAATCGAGAGTGTTGTATACTTAATATAGTGTGTTTATAGAGACTGTAATAAATTAAGAACTTTTAGTTAATTTATTTAATTATCTAAGCCCTCCTTCCCAAACAAACCTGGTTGCACCCAGGACAACAAAGTTGTTACAATACAAATGTACCTAATACAATACATAACATTTAATATGGTACAAAAGGTAATCTCGACAAAATGGGCGATGTGGGTAAAGAAACACAAATTTGACATGAAATTATTCCTATTTGTAGTTGTGCATTTACATTAACTAGTATACATGAACCACATCTACAGATGTTGAGAAATGAGGAAAATTATGGGTGGTGTGGTACAATTTCAACTGCACATCTTATAATGTAAACAACAGTTTCTGGAGTTATGCAGCTTACTAATAATTAGACAGTAGTGTAGTCAGAAATTTTGTTTGGGATAGTTTCATACTGGGACTACTATATATAGGAACACAGATTCCCGTAATTAAATAACAGGGGTTCAGGAGTCCTACCTCAGGATAATTTATATTTTGTCTAAACATTGAATATACCAGTCGTAGTAATATTAAGAATTTATGACGAAAATATTTTTTTTTTTCCAATATTTGGGGGAGGTGACACTTAAACTGGACCTCCTCTCCACTCCCCCATCTATGCTCCTGGCAATAGACAACTAGCTTTTGATCGCTCACATGCCCTATGCCACAAAGCTCCACCAAAACGAAACAGAATGTAGTGCATGCCAATATAAAAACAGTGGTCATTCAATTAAGATATCAAGACCAATATAACACAAGTGCAAAACCCAGTTCACCAAACATTGCAGAGTATTTGCTTCGTAACGTTTGTGAATTTTTCCTAAATACTATAATCAATACATAAAAAGATACATACTTAAATCCAGTGTTAAGTAACGAATTACAAGTAATCGGATTACTTATAACGATTACTTTTACAGTAATTTATACTTATAACAAATTACATTGAAAAATGTGTAATTCGTATTTGTAATCTGAATACATAACATTAAACGTAATCATTAAATTAAGGTAATCGTTACATTGTGTTCATTTCCTGTTATGTTTATTCTCCCGATGTATTTTGGATCAAATAAAGAGTAAGAAGAACAAAACACTTGCATGGATTAGCTAAGTTTGTTTTACGCTTATAGTGGATCGTATACACAACATCTATGGTCAAAAGTGATAAAACACATAAGTGGCTTGCCGGGCTCTACACAGTTATCTTTGACTTCTTGTCTTTACTTTGTTTACACTCGCACCTCCGTAGCATCACAAATCAATCCAGTAATACGTTAATGCTCGTTGACTCGCGGTCATGGACGGTGTCGGTAACCAAAGTGATACATCGACAAATTCAAATGCTGATGAAGACAGATTTCCATTTCCTTACCTGGATCAATATTTTGAATTGTCTGGAAAGCAGAGCAAAGAGAGTAATTTTAATAAAGATAGTAAAAGATAGTAAATTACATGCAAACTTTTTTTTTCAAACAAATCATGTATGTAAGTTTATTAGTGTAATAAAGTGTAAAGAATTTAATTATAAGCTAGTTAAAAATGGTGGTGAACAGTAATTGTAATTTTACTGATTACTTCTACGTAAAGTAATTTTTACTTGCATTTAGTTACATTTTCACCAGAGTAATTGTAATTGAGCCCAATTACTTTTTCTGTGCACTTTTAACAACACTGCTTAAATCTAAAACAACAATAATTAAATTCAACTAGTTTTACTACGAATATCGGGGCTCCTATACTTTAACATATTTACAAACAAATAACACGTTAAGAAGGATCCTACTGTATGAAACATGTTTATAGTTAATTAAAGTTTGAGCTCCACAACATTTGTGACTAAGGCAGTTATATTTCACAGAATTATCTAAGAAAATTAGTTCCTTTTAAAGGTTGCTTGCAAAAAGGCAATAACAATCTTTAAGCTTGGTTTATCAGTTAAATGGGATTGGGGCAGTTAACTGGACAGTTACGAAACACAGAACCACGCAGAAGTATCAGCAAATCCCTTCCAGGACTTCCATGGTGTGTTAATTTTCTTGTTGGTGGGGGACACTCAGTACAATCAATAATACTGTTGAGATAGTTGACTAGCAGACAATGTAAGTTGCAGTAGTTAACATATAGTTTCTCACAGACTCGCATACAACACAGTTCACAAAAGTTATTAACAAACCTACTAATGCTTGTTACCAGTTGAAAAACCTTAAGCACGAGGCTTTACTAAACATACTTCTTAGACGTAAGCATTTGCCAAAAGAAAGCAATTGATTGGGTGAACAGAATATTAATGTTTCTTACGATACAAGCTGCAGGCCTCTTCCAACAATCTCTGCAGCGGTTGCACCGTATAACACCTTGTCTCATCGTTAGTAAAGTTACAACTGTCTGTATTACGTGGCATAGTCTACCTCGACCCAACACTCAGGCTGCTTAGCAGTGCATACACACAACAGCAGTCGGGGCTTGAGTATGCACAGGACAGCGCATTATAAATTGCAGGTCATTCAATCCGCGAAATTTTCCAGCCCCTAGTCATTTGTCAGTATAATTTATGGATATGTCGCCACTCATCATAGCTCACAACCAGTCCGTGCAAGCAGCACAAATCATAAGGTCTTCATATTGTAACTGCCTTAAAAATGCACTACCTTTTTAAAAGAATATTAAAAACTTTTAACAATAAAAAATTAGCCATATGAAAATTAAGTAGGCCTATTGTAATCACACACTATCCTACGAAAATATATTACTAACATATCTGTATAACAATAAATAGAAGAAATGGCTATAATAAAAAATACCAATTCAATTATTAAACTTTACATAGTAGAATAAATAAATATAAGTATATAAATGGTGGCCAACCAACAAAATATAAACAAGCTACGCTAGTAAGTCACAAGTCACATCTATGCACTCTTAATCATAATTTTCAAAACTTTTTTTCCTAATTTAAATTCCTTGCTGCAAGCTCGGTTGGCAAATTGGATTTACTGTGGTTTCAAACATTTTTTAAAATAACATATTTCACTTTGTTTAGTAGTCACATTCCCATCCTTACGTCAACAAGGATGAAATGAATAAACTTGCTGCGAAAAAAAAAAAAGTCTGCAACACCTTCTGTGGCTCAGGCCGCAACGCAGTGTTACCTACTACTTTCATGCAGATATTTCAATCCTGTACATTAAGAAATAATTTAAAAAATATATTCTAAATAAAAATTTTACTATAAAATTTTCAGTACAAAAAAGTACCTACCATTTTTTTTTTTAGAATGACCCAAACATAATCTTACAACTAAATAGCCAAAATGGCTTCACTGCATAAACCTGCATTACTAATCACCTTTGCAAACATGAAAGTGTTATGAAGAACTGGACAAATGCAACAGAAAAAATCCCGAACAGACTTCCGAATCATTACACTTACCTGTCGAAAAAGTTCTGCTTCAGGACCTGGCGTATTTTTGTGATATCTGCTATCAATGCACTTGTTCAACACCTGGTCAACAGCTGACATATCTGCCATTTCTGAATGAAAGCAGAATGCAATAATAAAAACAAATATTACTGCCTTCATGTCAGCTTAGCCACATCTGGAATAAAAATTTATATTTAGATTGACAGTTGCAAAATACCTCTATATTTTTAAGTCAAATAAAATTTGAAGTTATACAGAGATAGTGAAGATCTATACTGTATCCATTCCAAGGTTGCAGCAGAAGTAAACATTGTCACAGGTGAGCTCTCGACCATTGGTTGGCTGGTTAGTTAACAGTGTCGTTGCGACAGGAAATAGGTCCTACGCTAAAGTGCTTTGTTTTAGTTCGGGATAGGTAATTTTATCGTTTAGTTGCGTTTTTTAATCCCCTGTAATATAATATCACTCTGTGCGCATGAAATACTATATGTGCACGGAATGTATTAACTACGACTTACGCGACGACGCCACGTCCATCGTGATTCCATTTCCTCCACAGCGAGGCGCAATTCCGTTTCTCCACTTGTCGCCAGTCGATAGCTCGCGAGACACGCGGGGGTGGTGCGACGGTTTGTTACACAACCAATGTCGTTCAAGCGCGGGAACAGGCGGAGTGACACAAGCTGCACTCTTGGAATGGATAGAGTATAGGACCAAAATAATGAGTTTAAAAAAAAAAAACTTTAATGGAATTGAATACATAAATTCACCCAAGACTGAAAAAAATTTGCTGTTACTTCACACATTTTATTTCCAATCAGCTGATCCCAAATAGCTAAAGCATGATGAACATTTTTCAGATAAGTTGTATTACTTTAGTGTCAACCAATTTTATCAGTGAAGGAAGTTTTACTGTAATGCTTGGCAGCTGATAAGCAAACTGCTAATGAGTTTTGCCAGTACTTTTCTATAATTGGTACACGACTATGTGCCAACATGCAAGAATGTAGTAATCAACAACCTGCATTGATTTTAAGGGCACCAGTTAATGCATTTGAAACCTTAAGATATCATTAATATACTGCATGACAAAATACTGGTCCAGGAAATAAAAATGTGCAGAGGTGAACTTGCACGTATGCTTGCAGACACAATCATCTTAGCGCTGCAGAAGGGTGTACACCCAGATTATGTTAAGACGGCAAAGGCCATTTCCCTGCACAAGGCTGGAGACTGTAAAATTACTAATTACAGACCTTCAGTATTCTAGATATCTCAAACAAATATTTTAAACCACCATTAATTCTAGACTGTTAAACTTCTTGGAGAAACTAAATATATCATCTGGCTGTTAGTATGGTTTCCGTAAAAATCAAAGCACAGTATCTAATGTGATGAACTTAGTAGAAAAATTATAGTATCAATTGATTAAAATAAAATTGCTGGAGCTACAGTATCATCATAAATATACGTAAAGCTTTCGATCTGGTGGACCATTATGCCTACAACTGATAAACGTCACATTTGTGACGTTATTCACAGTTTCTAAGTGATAACGTCGCACTGTGCGACTTAATGCAGTTGTCTTTAATAATCAATACAGCAAATTTAAAAATTGATAGGTAAGAATCGACGTACATATAATTTGATAGCCGAGATTACAAGCTTTATTTTTATCGTTTATTTGGTTTGTGTAGTTGGCTAAATTGCGCGAAAACTGTAAGACGAATGAAGCATTATTTTCGTTCTGTAGTTTGAAGCGCTGGTTGTAAACAAAAGTATCAACAAATATACACTGCATCATTTTCGATCTGTAGTTTGCAATTACCCCAATTTGGGTTCAGGTATGTTGAGTTTACAGGTTATTTGTTGCGTCGTGGTCGTTTAAAAATAAAAATGAATTCTTGTAGCTCTAGTACAGGGACTCGTGAGTTGTTAGAAGATGATGATGTGCAGTCAGGCAACGATAGTGATGTTTCAGCAGAGGACTTGCCATAATGTTTATTGTGGAGAGGGTTATGTTAGCTCAAGTGACTGAAAACAAAGCAGAGAACGAAAGCGAAGGAAACAGTGACGACTCTGAAACCGTACCTGAAAGCCGATATTGGGTAAGAGTTTATCCTCCCGAGCCAGAACTTGATGCCACAAGAGAGTTTCGTGTACGAAACCCTGGAATCCGAGACTGCCCTCCCAAAAACAGTAAGTCTCTAGATTATTTTCTTTTATTTTTCACAAACACTATTTGGAATCTGCTTACCAATGAAACGAATATATATGCAAACAAGCAGATAGAAAATAAGAGGCTTTCTAAGACTATGAAAAGGTGTTCAAGGTTGCAAAGGTGGGTAGACGTGACAGTAGAAGAAATTAGAAAATTTATTGCCTTGTGGATCAATATGGGTCTTATTAAAAAGAAGAATATAGTACATTATTGGGACGCTAATTTTTCGCAGTGTACACCATTTTTCCCTGCAATAACGTCTGCAAACCGGTTTCATATTATTTGTTCCATGTTTCACATCAGCTCCCAATCCAGAATTAAAAAAGGACAGCCGGGGGATGATCCGTGGTACAAGGTCCATCCTGTCACAGATTCCCTAAATAAAGCATTTCTTTCCCACTTTGTACCTTCTCAGAACCTATCACTGGATGAAAGCATGATAGGAATGAAAAATAGGAGTTGCTTTATTCAGTATATGCCGAACAAGCGGCACACTCGCTTTGGAATTAAAAAATTTGAAATCTGCTACAGCCAAAGTAGCTATGTTCTTCAGTCATCATTGTACAGTGGGAAGGACTACTTAGAGGTAGGAACCAAACCATTTGCACAGAAAGTAGTAATGGATCAGATGACGAAAACTTATCTTTTGGGTAAAAATTACCATTTATTCACGGACAACTTTTACACAAAACTGCCTCTAGCGCGAAAGTTGCTTGAACACAAAACATACCTAACAGGTACAGTCAATCGCAGAACCAAGGATTTGCTAAAACTGGTTCTGAAAGAAAAACTGGTGTCCAAGAAAGCATCTATTTCAGACAAAATAAAATATTGCGTGTAGGGTATAAACAAAAAGACTCGCAAGCCTGTATATCTCCTAACAACAGGTTGTCATGCAGAAGACAAGGTCATTCGCAGTAAGAGTGGGGTAGAAGCTGTGAAACCAACCCTCATACACAAATACAACATGTCTATGGGAGGCGTAGACTTCAAGGATAAATCAGTTTTATCACATCACATGCAGCAGACCTACAAAGCGCTATTGGAAGCAGATCTTCAACAACTTTTTGGACATGGCGCTACTAAATGCTTACCTGCTGTACAAAAGGAACACAGACAACCCTTAGAGCAACGAGATTTTATTGCGAGTATAGTGGAGGGTCTCATCACACCTCCTGAAAACCAATCAGAATGTGCTCTTGGACCGGGTGGTTATGTCTAGCATAATCCTTACTCATCTTCCTGGATGCCATGAAAGACTGTGTGCAGTGTGTGGTCCCACGAAAGAAAAAGAGGTAGAAGCCATTATTGGTGCCCTGGATGAACAGTGGGGTCCAGCCAGCCATGTTACAGCCAGTTGACACACTTCTGGAGGCCAGTCAAGAGAGGAAGAAGGGAAAGAAGTCCAACAGTATATCAGACAAATGTGTTGAATGGGTTGCATAGTCATACAATTTACTTTCATCACGCTAGAATAATGAAAATACACCAAAACTTGTATATATTTTTCAAATAAGGGTAAAATTGTGTATATTTTGTATATTTCAAAATGTTCATATTATTATTATTATTATTATTATTATTATTATTATTATTATTATTATTATTTTGTTTTGGAAAGTTGGTTAAGAAAATTTTTTCTTTTATTTTAGTTTTTACAATTTGTTAAGAGTTCTTCTCGCTGAAATGCCAAGCAAAGAATGATTTTTGATAAATAGATATTATTGCTTATGGTTTTCTGAGTAAAACTATACGAGACATGTTATGATTAGCTTTGTTTTTCAGGTTACCATTATTTTTTGAAAACTTGGCTGTAAAATAGCAATAAAATGCCTATCATTTAAGGGAAAAAAGGCATCAGTTGTAAAGTTATATCTGGTTGCAGAAGCTAGAAAATTATGAGATCTGGGAATGCATGAGATTAACCTTGGAGAGCAGTGTACTAAGTCCACTTTTTGTTTTTTATAGCATTCATGGTACTTGTCTTGCATAAAACCAACAATTAGATATTTCTTAAGACAACATGAAACATTTTAAATATACTACAGTTAAAAGTCTTTTTGGAAACATTTCAAAAATACAAGTTAACTTAAAAACTTTGAATAAATAGTTTAGACAAATTGAACCAATTTACATGTGTCATAATATTCTTCAACATTGTAAAAACAATAATTATATAATAATGTTTTCAGTTTGGTTTTACACTTTACCTTTGTTCAACATACACAAGTCTTTAAATTGTTGCGGGAGAGAGTTATAAATAATTACCAAATTTAAAAAAAAAAAGTTATTCCTTTAAAGAGACACAGTGAGTCAGTATGGAGTGTGTTAAATTTGCTTGGTGATAACTCACAAACTTTGAGAAAAATGTGTTTTTAATTTGTTGTCCCAAAAGTGCATATCATGGGAGTAATGCTACCCTGAAAACAGATTTTCAAATTACAAATTAATTAACATCTCAAAATATACTACATATTAAACCATGATACTCTGAGCACTGTATCAACAATGACTGTTCTTCATTCTCAGAAATTTAGCTGGTTAATATCATCAGCCCATTCTTCAAATGAGGTACAAGGTCTTGTTTTGTCTTATAACTCGAACACGTCATTAGTTGTTCATGTTGTACTACATAACACTGACTATGTGCAAAAGTGAAATAAAAAGTTAGTCTTGCACGGAAAGTTCTAGAATGAACCATTTTTGAGAAAAAGACATGTACAATTTTAGACATTTAAAATACAAAAAAATGTATCGCCTGAAAAAATGTAGGCATTAGGAATGTCTTGCAAGGAGGGTAACCAAACAAATAGGTGTGTCACAATCATGCAATTTGGATAGCTTTAAAAATTGAAGAATTGTAACTCAGATAGAGTAAAAGTAGGTTACATAGCACAGCAAAGCAGCTGCATTCAGTGGTGAGGAAAACTGTGGTATTCAAATAAAACCCAAGAATCTATGGCAATGTGCACTACATTTTACAAAATTCCAATTCCAGGTAATCCTACAGACAGTTGAACCTGTATCGCTATGGACACGAAACTACACAAAACAAGACATCCCATTACTGGCATAAGTAATGTTATAAGTGTGACGCCGGCTGCAGGGCCAGCGTATGGGTTAAGCCCATAACGGCACAAGTGTGTCCTTTTCCACCCACCCAAAAGTATTCTCAGACTCTCCCATAATTGTACCGCAACCCCACAGTGTGTATGCATGCCAAATCGTTCAGTGCAAAGTGGATTGTGTATCAAACAGCAAGGCACAGTGTGTGCCGAAGGCCATCAAGGGTTACCACATTCGCTATGTTTACTTTCGTGTTTTCAGCAGACATTTGGAAATGCATCATTCAATCTCAGCAAAATATGTAACACAATTTATTATGTAATTTAGTGTGTGCCATTTTCATAAAATATTAGTACTAATATTTCACGCGCACGAGGTACCGGAAGTGTGTAAACCCCGTAGCGAGGCAAGGAGCCCCTAGCGGCTGCCTTCCTCGTGGCAGTTCGTCATCGTCTTCTGGAGAGGTAAGACGCCTGTCCGTGTGCTCATCATCTTTTGTTTCACTGATTGTTAGTTTTCCATAGTCTCATTAGTATACCGGTTCACCTTTGCTTAGCACACGTTACCAGATATTCCCCATTGCATTGCGCATCCGCTTAACCTAATAATTGTGACCATTTCGGTATTTTTTAACTTAAACACCGCGTCGGCATCACCACCGCCACGTGGTTAGGGACTTTTGTATCGGGAGACATCGGCACTCATCCTTCACCATACGAGGTTCGTTTTGGTATTGTTTTATTCAGCATAATTTAGCACACACGTTGCTAGGGTTATTTTGTATTTTGTGTAACATTTTAAGGGCGTAATTCATGTTTTTGTGACCGACCACGTGCAGGTTATGACACCGCCAATGTGTTCAGCATACATGTGAGCAGTAGGTTGTACATTCATTTCATTATCACGCACTCACGCAATTCATCTCGTTGAGAGCATCACTCTGTGTGCAGCATGTTACGTGCCATTCCCACCACCGGCCTAGCATAGCTCGCCACAGTTTTCGCACTGTACCGCTAACATCACTTGTAGAGCCCTACCACACTACAACGTGCACGGGAACGGCTGCCTTGCGACACGTTAGTTAGGCACGTGCTCACCACAACTCAACTCTCTACGCCCGCTTCCAAGCGAACCTGACGGTCCATCATAGTGGCCGCCAGCCCCTCGCTGCTTAAGGAGGTGCACCTTCTGGAGTCGTAGACTCACCTCGTCCACCAGCTCCACACTGATCACTCACCAACACATGCAATATACCAGCCGGTCGTAGTCACTACGCAAAATTCACTATCACGTGCATTACTGTGTGCTTTAGGGTTATTGTTACTGCAAGGGACGCATCACTACGTTTACCTCGCTGCGTGCGTAATTCAGACATTATTTTGGCACTGTGTAACGTAAGCATGATAAATCATCTGTAAGTGAAATACTGTTTACCTCATTTCTAGACACCTAATATTGCCAGTGTAAGCAACGTAAGTTATCAGGCGTAGTGGGGGCCAACATCCAGTAGGTGTGTAGTCCCTGTATAGTCAGTGTCATATGTGTTAATCCCTTCACGTGTGTTCACCACTCAATCACTCATCGCGTTAAGTTGGCTTTCCCAAGCCATATGTGTTAATCCATTCACATGCGTTCACCACTCAATCACTCACATCAACGCGTCGGGTGGGATACCGAACACACCGAACAAACCACACCCTGAGGCCTAAGAGTCTCGAAGTGCAGTACCTGGGGAGTATTGCTGGCGCCCTTCACTCACATCAACAGCGTAGTTCGCTATCCCGACCCCACCCGAGGTACGCGTTAAGTTACGTTACAAAATGTGTTTCTTGTTATGTGAACAGTGAATAATTAACATTAGCAACAGTTGTACAAATGCTTAAAAGATAGTAAAGATTGTAATTTGAAAAGAAGTTACAATATAATGTAAAATGTATAGTCAAGCAAGAAATTTCATATTTTTTTTAGTTGTTTTAAACCTTAACATTTTTAAGAGCAACTTTGTGACCATGAGAGAACAAATTTGGTAAATCACAAAAAAAAAAAAAATAACCTAATGAAAAATAAGTCTAAAACTCATACAAATGGCACACATTTATGCAGTGATAAGTCATATAGTTTACAGTTTATAGATGTTGAAACAAATCCCTTTTTTAATCTCGAAAAGTTTGCTAAAACTACTACAACATAGATGACACAGTACAGAGCAAAACAAGATTGTAAACAGTTGTAGTTAGCACATTAGTGTTTACAGGACGTGATCTAAGTTTGATGAACCTCTCATGTCCACACATGTTTGTAGACGATGCATATGAGACTGACGAACAAATTCCAGTAGTACACCATGATTTGCCCGTACTGCCTGGCATTTCTTCTGCACATATAGCCACAGTTCCTGGTCGTTTGGCACGTCACTCATGTACATGTATTTCAGGTATAAAGTTTTGTACTTCATATGTACTAGCACATTAGTGCAAAATGTGAATCATATGAATTTACTACAGTAATTATTGTCTAAGCCTTCAATGTTGCTAGAATGAGTTTAAACTGCATTGTATATTTTATTTATTTGTTCCTCATTCCACTTGTAGCCACAATTCTACAGAATACGTCAAGAATTTACATTTATAATTAACATATTATCCTAGCACTAATATTAGAACACACAAATTAGAACATTATAACAATATTACACAATACAGTAGGTCTCAGATTACACTAATACGTACGAGATAGTTACAGGATAATAATTTGGTCTATATTATAGCCAAGTCAAGCATTGCAATCTATTTAGATCACAATTTAAATATAGGTGATAACCTAAAAGCTTAAGTTCTTACACAAGTCCACAATTAATACAATCCTTTTTTTTTATGTGTTAATATATATTTCGTAGCTGTAGAAAACCTGATTGTCAAGCATTTCATGTAAGGCTTAACGGTACCAAATTTTTTAAAATTTTTTTTTCGAGAGTAATACTTTTTGACAATTTATTGTACCGGTACATATTCATACCTACATTGTAATGGCTTTTTCCAAATAAGGCACTTCCATACTGAATTACGTACCCTTAGTATGAATGCATTCCTTGTAGTGTGTTGACGTACATCTTCGTTTGCCATATATGTATCTATATTTTGTTTCACAAACTTAAGTATATGTATGGCATACTATGTATAGAAGGTTTTTATTTAATGCAATTTAAAAAAGGATCAACAAGAAGTTTTTGAATTTTGTTAACAACAATATGAAGTACTTTCTTCCGAACTTTAAAAA
This sequence comes from Medauroidea extradentata, assembly GCA_003012365.1. Taxonomy (NCBI): domain Eukaryota; kingdom Metazoa; phylum Arthropoda; class Insecta; order Phasmatodea; family Phasmatidae; genus Medauroidea; species Medauroidea extradentata. The sequence continues at coordinate 3,184 of PNEQ01017405.1, read as the reverse complement.
TTCCGTTACCATTACTAGCATTTCCCAGAATTGTATTATAGCTATATCATAACTGAATGAAAATATGCATTGTAGACCATTCTTAAGGTAACTTATTTATGTCTAAAATATCTCTTAAAGCTCGCAGAATACAACAAACTGAATATAACATATTTTCTAATTTTCTTATATGTTCATCCCATGTAATTACCTTACCTATATATATAATCCTAAAAATTTTACTACTCTAATTCAATTTCACTATTTAATTTCATTAAGTGTATTTTCTTTTCGTCTATTTTGTTAATTAAATTGGATAAATTGACTTTAATTTGCATTAAAAATCAGTTTAACTTTAAACCACTTTTCTTATAAAGTACATTGTGGTAATTATTAATATTTTGCGTATTTTTAACTCCATGATTTCCCAGATCTTTACAGCCCTCCCCACTATCATACTTATATAACGCAGGCTTATTTATTACTGGCAGGTATTTATTGCAGATATATTTCACTAAATTTATTGGTATTTTTCAGCAATTTACTATTATTAATTTATGTAATTTTACCTCACAAATTCCTTGATCTTCATATCAAGTTTTTATAAAGTAGGTTTTTTGGTACTCATACATGTTTTTTCATGTTACATCTATGTAAAATTAATAGTAAATAATAAATTTCAGGTATTTATTATTGTAAATTTATGAACTTTTTCCCCACAATTTCCCTGATCTTCATAGCCTCCCCACTAGTGTGTTGGTATAACATAGGCCTAGTTATTAATCATCTCATAACTTAAAGCTGTGTCTCAACTTGCTGAAAGAGTACTCTCTCGCCAACTCTGGACGTCACAGAGAGTACTCTCTACTGCCCCAACTTAAAGAGAGACTGAGCAACAGGAGAGTGAACAACGATGTTCCCTCACTGCTCACATAGTTGTTTATTAAGTGGCAGCAATATTGATTGGGTCGGTATCAACAGCATAACAAAGAGTAGACGTCCCAATTTGTTTAAGCGTGCACAAGAGTGGGTAGTGAGAGTGTAAATACTCTTGAAATGAGATACAGCCTTAAGAAATAAAAGGTGCCCAATTTAATACTTGATGCCAAGCAGACTTTACCCTTCTCCCAACATGCATTTAAGGTAAAATGAACTGGTCCCTGAATCATGCATCATCATAACAATGTCAAGCTTGACTATGAAATTCAACTGAAAACTGACAGGATTCCTCTGGGATTGTTTTTCCTGTTCTTTTTTTTGGCACGGTTAGTTTTCTTGTTTGTTTTCGTACATTGTAATTCTACACAGGTTTTTTTTCAGCAAAACACGAGCAATGGTGTATGTCCACAAACCAGTATCTTCAAATTAAACTTATGTTGGAAAAACCATTCTCGAAGTAGTGTGTCGACGGAGCAGCACAAAATAGCAATGTAAATGGGGTTATATTTTACTTTGTTACCTGTTAACAGGTAATAGAGTTTGGTGTTACCTTTTAATAGAATCCGCCATCTGTTACCCCCCGCCCCTTTTTTTTTTTTCTAAGGCACCGAAATAATTATCCCCAAGAAAATGATCACTGAGAGGCATACTAGCACAAAATACAGAATCAGAAGAGTATGCCTAAATAATAACCTGTTATTAACTTAACTTTAAGCCAAACGAACTAAAAATTTTCCTACACATTAATGTTGCGTTTAAAAAAAATTATAACATAAAATATTTGGCCATAATTACCAATGAATAAATTAAATCTTGTAACGAATCGTCGCCAATCGTCACACAGACAATCTAATTGATTTTAAACAAATACTTTTAAATAATTAAAAAAAAAAAATTATCGCCATAGTGTACACAACGAGATATATAGAAACCACAGAGGGGCGGAAGCAGCTATTTCCAAGGCTCTCAGGTGAAGCTTATTTGAAATTAGTGGCCATTTTATCTATAGTCAAATTATTGTCCACTGATGCATGTTTAATGAAGATAATACGAGAATCGTGAGAAATATTTTGGGATATTGATAGTTGTCGTATTTGTTTGTAGAGTCCGGTACAACTACATCTGATTAATGTACCACTAGAGAACATTCGTTTCCTCGCCAACATGAAATATGTATTAAATTGCTTCAGTAAACAACATATTGTGATACCTATCTCAGTGTTTGGCTGCACACACTACAGCAATAAAATAAAAGCATACTACAACTACTATAGGCTTTGTTTATGCAGTTTAGAAAAATTGTACTGATATGTTATAGGTAGTTGCAATAAGACAGGATAAGAGGTAGGTACCGAACTGTTTGGTTTACAATCAACACAAATCAAATATTAACGAAACATAACATTTAATGAATCGTGTAGAAATTTATTACTAGGAGGAGAATGAAAATACATACTGCTTGATAGTATGGTGTGGTATAGGCTGGAATATGTTGCCAAAGAGAAGGATACATCTATGGAACTTGTGATGCGAGAACAAAAAGATGCAAAGAGGGTAACGGGATGGGTGTATAGCTGAAGAATGAAGCGGTACGATGGGGAGGATGAAGGGATATATAAGCCATCAAAGATTCGGTGTTGACTGTATACTTTGCATATTTTCACTCTATTATGACTTATGGCATCACGTTTTGGGGTAATTCCTCTGACAGAAATAATGTTTTCCGTATGCAGGAGAAAGCTGTAAGAATAATTCACGGGAGGAAACAGACTGAATCCTGTAGACCCCTTTTTAAAAGTTCCAAAATAATGACCTTAGCTTGTGAATATATTTACTCATTGTTGACATTCATTTCCAAAAATCAGAAGATGTTCCACAAAAATGAACATTTTCATAACCATAACACTAGAAGTAAAAACCTTTTGACGCGGGCGTGTGGTTGCGGAAGGCAGTATTAGAGGTATTTAGGCAGGGTCGGTAGGTTGAAGGTGAAATGATGGGTGGATGGGGAAGTAATGGGAGTAATACCCGGCTGATTGAAGCAGTGAGATCCTTGTTGTCTCGGGTTCGTGACGCCGACGGCCCAAGGGACTGCGTGCATAGATGCTAAGAGATTTGTACGGCGAAGGGAGCTGTATAGCCTCTCCCACGCTGTGGTCTGTAGGCCGAGCCACACGCCATAAGTCCTTACCCAATCACAGGGAACACAGGTAACACTCGTAAACGAAATAAGAAATTTGTGGTAGAATTACTCACGTTTACTCAC
>PNEQ01017404.1:0-25295 GCA_003012365.1 Medauroidea extradentata | reverse complement strand
CCCCCAGCGTAGTGGGGAGAGAAAAAGAAGTTCTGTCAACTGACGAGGTCGTAGAACTGACATAGCCCCAAAATACTTTTCACAAAAAATCAGTGGATCTACTTATCGGCAGCGTGTCTTCGTGCATAGGCGTCGCTTATTTGACTGTGCCAATCGAGGTTTTTGAGGAACTACTCGTCTTTCATTTTTGGGTAGAACTTCAAGACGCGTGAGAATTAAAAACATGCAATAACTGACGACTAAACAGAGCTGCAAGTGTGGACGTGCATTGAGACAGGTAATTGCAAAAAGCGTTCACCAACGTCTGGAGTGCCTAGAAGACCTCGAGTCTCGGCTGGAAGCAGGACACTACGTCTTTGCTCGTGGTCCAGGGACGAGGACTTTTCTTCACGCGTCTTGACCTTGAGCCTGGCGAGGACGACACTGTACACATTTACATACAATGTCTGTGCTGCTGCCTCTGCGGCGACATCTCGCCATCCGCCCACCTAGCTCGTGTATTCCGGCCCTCCTCTGCCTACCTGGCCACACCAAGGACAGGCTTCATATAGTTGGTTGGCGGTAATCATGTCCACAGTGATAACCAACAAATAATATTGTTTATTGTAACTTCTGAGTTCGATAAAATCTGTACATTTTGCTTTGTTCGTATAGAAGAAGTGCCAAGAAACTGAACATAAGTACGATTTCAGATGTCCTCAATTTATCCCGAAACACGTGTATGTGATAAACTGAGCACTTTCGAAATCATAAGTTAACCGAAAAAAAAGTGGTGCAAAATTCTTTTCGCGAAAAACAGGGATCCCTACCAATAACCATAAAGCAAAGATGCAGATGTGCATGTAAGGTTCTAGGGATAAGTTGCCGGAAAATTCTTTTCACCAAAAATAATTGATTGTACTAATAATGCGTAGGCTATTTGATTTACTTCGCCTACGTTTGTTTACAACGGTGATCGTAAACACACTGACAAGAGACTGGGATTGCGTAAAAACTCCTATAAACTGTTGAATTAAGAAGCGCACTGTTTAATGCATATAACAAGTTCATCTGTCATGAATCTCAATTCACTTCTCCAAGGTGCGCAGCCAGCTGTTATCAGTTCTCTGCCGGAGAATTTGACACATTAGTTTGTATATTATTAATAATACGACTACTGTAGGCTGTATTAACCGTGTGCTTCCTTCGTAGAAGCACAGGACGTTCAACAGCGACATGACTCGCGTATTACGCAAGTGCTTTTATAACCGCCGAAATTACGCTAAAGTGTTGGTTGGTTGCAGATTGCAGACTTTAATTTGCAGTCAAGATGTCTGCTCCGTCAAGTATACCAAGGTCGTACTTACTATTAGGATGAGGCTGTAATTATGGGAATGGTGCAATCCCCAACAAGTTCGTTAATTATCATCGTCATTTGAAACCCATTCAGTTAAAATGAAGAATAATTGTAAGAAGTTTACTATGATTTATTATAATTTAAATTACGTACAAAATATGTTCTGACATTTTTGGAAATAGTGTTGCGCATTTTTACAAAAACAAGATATATGAATAAATAAAAAAAATGTTACGTTTTACCACCGCGTAACAAGCTCAATTCTGCAGTCAGTAGAAACTATTTAAATGAGTTTAAAAGAGTCTCAAGAAATCGAATTCATTCTTCAGTACATAACGAAATATTGCTGTGTTTAAATTTAAAAAAAAATTTTGAACCGCATTTTGTAATTCACTGCCAACTGTACAAGGATGTAGCCAGGTGGAGGGACGTGACGAAGTGTTCGGGGTTATAACAACAATAACCCCCTCCCCCTTACTACACCCTTCCAACTTGTCCGGTCCCACGCCATCCTAACCACTAATAAATAGTAAAAAATTCATGATTTAGCTAAGAAAACATTAAAATGGCACCTTTATTCACCTTAACATCCATTACCCGTGCCACCCAACAAGGCAATCCGGGTTCGATTCCTGGCGGTGTCGATCCTTAGATTTTCACATGTTGGAATTGTGTCGGACGATGATGCTGGTCGGCTGGTTTTCTCGGAGATCTCCCATTTCCCCCGTCCCTTCATTCCGGCGCTTCTACATACTCGCATCATTTTACCCATCACTTCCCTTCACAAAATATTGTGTGGTGTAATGCTAGGCGGTGACGTCACAAGGCCGCGGCAGGCAACGGGACGAAGAGAGATGCCGCTATGTAGACTCCACGCCGCGCCGTCGTGTAATGTAGCTCGCAGCCTCCCGAGACATCTTCCCACTGTACCGCCACGAGACTAGCGGCGGCCAATCAACACACCCGCGCTCACCATATGCCGTCCATATGACAAGTTCCGTACGCCCTGCAGCCCGTGACTGCCTTTCCTTAAGTCTTAAACGGTGTATCTACTTTACGACGCGTCGTTAAGAGTGCGTAAATAAACGCTGAAAACATCAATTGATTTCTACGCTTTTTTCGAAGTCAATATGGATAAAGTACTCAATGACAATCCTAGATAATGGTATTTTCCAACTTTATGAATGATCTCTTGCGCCGCAGTTAAATGCACGAGGTTCCGGCGTCAGAGATTGTGCCTCAGAAGTTCGTAACACTGGAAACAATTTTGTTTAAAACGTTGGCTAAAACTATTGTCTAGGATTGCTATTGTGTAATTTTCGCAAATTGGCTTCAAGAAACCTACAGTTATAGATTAATGCTTTTAGAGGAAGACAGACGCCAGGAGTCCTCGACTGGCGCATGGACGGCGCTGCAGCGTGTCACGCGTATTCTTTTTTACGCGAAACCGCTTAACTTATTCATATTATGTTTATCTACGAAAAGAACACAAACTTAAAACCATGCTTCTATTTTTTTTTTTTTTTTCAAAAATGCAGCATGCTTGTTAGAAACATGATATTCGGGCCTCTCAAAAAGGATCAAAACGGGGTTTTTAGACTGTTGTAACTCCAAAAATATTACCTGAATTAGGAAAGTGCAAAACGAGTATCATGCGTTGGTCTTTACTTTATACTATTGAAAAATAAAATGTATACAATTATGTAACAATATAAAATATATACAATTTTCATCACCATTTTTTTAATTTTTTTATTGTACCCGATATTATTTTCTTATTTTAGACACAAAGTGTGACTAAATTAAATTTGGCTCTTATGAAATTTTTTTATCTCTCATATTTTTCGCGTAATGGCTTGTTAAAGTCATATTTTGCATGTTTCCGTTTTAAGGAATACACTAAAACCAACTGATATACCAAACTCAAAAAAATCACAGTGGATAAGGATATTGCAGGCTACAAGGTCATGCTCATAAAAATAAAGAATAGAAATTATTTGTATTTAAAAATTAATGCTGAAACTGAAAATAACAATTTTAAAAATTCGATAATTAGCGTGTCACTAAGACCCTGCAAAATACGCATTTGATTATCTTGAATACATGCCAGAATTAAGTCGTTTATGATGTCGTGCCTCTTTCGCAATTGGTTCTTGACACATTTAGACACCTCGCGGAGGGTCCTGAGCCGATAGTAAAGAAGCAGCTGAATTTAGGACCAATCATATTGTACGGCTATCAGCCAATGAGTAGCTTCTACAGGTCAATGAATCCGCGACTCTTTCCTGTAGTTACAACTGGCTTGTAGTCGTCAAATGCGTGCCAGAACATCCATCGTTAGAGATAATGGGTAGGGACCCTGTTTTTCGCGAAAAGAATTTTGCCCCAGTTTGTTTGAGTGCCTTACGTGTATCTTATTTGACTGAGCCAATTACAATAACGTTCCTGCAACACCACACGTCTGTGATTTGTTGGTAGAATCCCAAGGCTTGTGAGAGTTAAAATATCCAATCACTGACCAAGTATCAGAACTGCAATTGTGCACATACGGTACCGAAACAAAGTAAAGCAAAATTCTTTTCGCGAAAAATAGGGATCCGTAATAATGGTATACGCGAAAATGTTTTGTCAACGTAACCTTGAAAACGCTGCAGTTTCTTGCAACATGTATGATTTCGTGATATACGTCTGACACAACGTAACTGCCTGCATACCAATAACAGGCATCAAAGTATTACAGTAGCGGGATTCTTATTGGCTCAGTCAAGTAGAGTAGCCGCTCCTACATGTGGAAGCCCGTAATCTTTTAGTAAGCTGAAGGTACGTTGAAACCCAGCAAACAGTGAAGTTTTCCCGCGATAAACCATCATCTTTATCCATCGTCCAATCACATAATAGGCAGTGACGTATACCAACTGACCTAAATACGCCCGCCAAACTCACGTACCTCATAACCATACCTGCCCTGGCCCAGTTCGTGTGCAGCTAAGAGCGGCGACAGAGGAACGACGCGCCCAGCCACGTCGACCCCGTTGCTCGGGATAATTGGGCGATTTCTACTCGTCAAGTATGTGAGATGGATGTTGGGATACCTGCCTCTCTGCTCTCCTTCGCTGGACCGGTTCTCCACCTATGTAACAAGTCGACGTGGCTTAGTTTGAATTACTGCCTGTTAGGTCCCAAACTCTTCCTCCTCCTGCCAACAACTATTGACCACCGTTCCCAAGATGAGGGTATCCGAGGGCAAGGAATTGCAGACGTAGACCGTGTCTCAACTCATTCAGAGTGCTCTTTCGTGTTCTCACAGATGTCACAACTACGTCAGAGAGAGCACTCTCTGCCAGTCTCAATTGTTCGCCGAAAGTACGAAAGAGCGAGAGAGTGAAGTTGTATACTCTCTTGTGCTCTCTGGCGTACACCATCTTGATTACAACTGTGGTTTGAGGTCACTGAAGAAACGTGCGTCATATATTGCAAATATTTCAATATTTATACATAAATTATTATTTCCAGGGAAGAGTTACCTATGGCGAGGAATTCGGTTAACATTTTCTGCCCTAATATGTGTCAAAATGCAGAAAATTAAAAAGTTTGACATCGCTTGTAGACAGATTTTCCCCGCTTGAAATACGACACCGGGAAATTAAAAATATTATTTGAATCGCCCACAATGTGTATAATATGTTTATAATTTGTATTAATAAGTATCCTTTGTTTACAAACAAGAGAGAGAGAGAGCATCGTCTCAACTGGAGAGAGCGAGAACGCTAGAGAGCAAACAAGAGTTCTCTCTTGGTGTTATGCGAAAGAGTACTCTCTCAACAGAGTATGCTTTAAACTGAGACACGGCCTTACTACTGAGCTCCCGTTTGCATCTGCTTACCACGAATGATGACTTACGGGTGATGGAGCCCTACAATGGAGAAGTTCCGGAATGAGAAGGGCTGTGGAAACGGAAGATCCCCGAGAAACCCCACCGACCAACCGCATCTGTCGGCACGATTCCCACATGCGAAAATCCGGGAACCGGTCTCACCGGGGATCGAACCCGGATCTCCTTGGCGAGAGGCGTGTGGCCCGATCGGCCGCCGCGGCCCCTCAACCTGACCTTTACTTACATATTGTAACCCCTGATATTCGCGAAAATAATTTAGAGCCTTCTTGTTTTAGTGCCTTACGCTATTACTCTGCTTCATGCTCAGTGATGGAGTGTTACAAGCCTCACGTGTCTTAGGATTCGACCCGCAAATCGCAGACCTTGTCTGATTGGCACGGTCAAGTTAGAGACGTCTATGCACATGACGTGCTGCCAACATCCACGAATCAGAGCTGTAGATGTGTACATGAGGTATATAAACGAGATGGTGCGAAATATTTTTATGGCTATTATTGAAATAGTGGAAAATAGCAAGATCTTTTGTGCCAGGGTATATGGCAAAACATATAGTGGTCTGCGACTTATGTAATTGGAGGATAGTTGTGTTTAAAGACGAATCACAAGTGTTCAGTAACGGTGCGCCAGAGTTATCATTGGCCCAGTCAGATGGCGACACGACAATAACGAAATAAGAACCTCAGATGTTATATTGAAGCCTAGCTAACAGTCAACTGTTCCCGCGATAAATCTGTAGATACCCCTGATTATCGCGTGAAGATTTCTGCACGGACTTATTTAATTACCTTAGTTCCACACTCCACATCTGCAGTTCTGCTTCTTTGTTATTTGCACACTGTCTTTGTTTAAGGGTATTCAAGTGCGATAAAGTCATAATTTTATATTTACATGAAATAGTGCTAGTTTTGTAGACGATACTTGTGAGTGCAGTTTCCTCTCACGAAACAATTTCAACTCACGTAGTTCTTTCATAACGGCGCGTCAAAGTCAAAATTTTGCAAGTTCTGCTGCCATGCAAATAATGAAAACCTTACGTACGTGAAATAATTCACAGTGATATAACATACTATGGGCTACGTAATAAAACATTTGAAAAAATCTCGCGAAATGCTTTTGTATTTTAAAAAAATTACTGAATTTGCAACTTTTTTTCTGTACTTTTGCGGGTTTTTTTTTAATTAAAAATATTACGTCGTGGTTTATTTTTATGTTTTGTTGCATAGCTCATTGGATGTAAGTTCACAGTGAATTATTTTGTGTAAGTAGGTCAGTTGGTTTTCACTTTTGCATGGCAGTGTAACATGCAAATTTTGACTTTGATACCCCGTTATGAGAAAACTATGAGAGCAATAATTTTTTCGTAAGAGTAAACTGTACTCGCAAGTATCGTCTGCGAAATTAATAATATTTTATAAAATTATGATTTTATCGCACTTGAACACCCTTAAAGACGTTTCTCATTTGACCCTACCCTAGAGTACTGCGAATAACACACATTCTTTATTTGCAGTAGAACGTTAATACACGTGATAGTTAAATGCAGCCAATCACTGACCATGGATCAGAGCTTCAGATGTGCACAGGAGGCACTGTAGCAAACTGAAGCAGCAATATTTTCACCACAAACAGCAGTCGCTATAAATAAGTGTCGCTAATTATTCTTCATTGTTACTGCATACGCCCGGGAGGAAGGACTCTAGAGGAGTTTAAATTAGGGGCATTTGACATCAGCTCTGCTCGTATAATGGTGCATGCCACTTCCACCAATAGAGACCTGTAAAATTTGCGTTTTCTTTTAGACACAAGCTAGGATTCCATCAACTGTAAGTTCTTGTCACTTTCACATTTGTCCCTTGACTTATTTGACACCTCGAGTAAATCACTGAAGCAATAATAAACATTTAACTCAATGCAGACCCATTTTACCGTGTTAGCGAGCAGCCAATGAAGAGCTGCTGTTTTCCTGAGTGCAAGTGTAGTATTGGAGGCTAGCATACAGGTCAGTGAATCCGCGAATTTTTCCCGTCTCTATCCATGGACCATCAAAAGAGTAGTTTATTTATGAAGGCAACTGTGTGCGAGAGGCGTCGACAGAAATCCGGCCCTATCAACTGTTATGTTCCCCTTGCTCTCGAGACTACCTAAACTGAACGTAAATAATTTGCAGCACTGCAGTTGGAGGACTTGGAATACCGGCCGACGGCGAGGGAGGTCGATGGCCAGCGTTGGTCGCCTGCAGTGGACGTATCCAAGGCTGAGGTTGGACGAGGCTGAAGCGCAGGGTGGGGAACGTCGGCGGCGCATAACCTGACCGGTACTCCGCGGGCCACTCTTGTCGACTTTGTCTCGGGAGCATAAATGTGATTCTTTGTTCGCCACTGACCGGGGAATTTTGCCACGATCTGAGCCGTCATCCGTCGCACGCTCCGTTCTGCGCAGAGCCCAACCTCTCCTGTATCCATCCCGTCACCGTTACTTTGGATACGTTAGTGTAGGTTAGTTAAAATGCCAACAATTGCTGTCCGTGTAGTAGAATGACAGTTTAGGTTAAGATAGCCGTCTCCCCACACTGAGGGATGTGCAAACTGCAGAGCCTCGACCGTTAACAGATTATTCGAAAACTGCCCATCGCACAGTAGTGATGTATGTTTAGGAATAACATTTAAGGGCTTGGGCCCGAGTTTCTCAGTTTTCGAGAGAATTATTTTTTTTAATCCATACGAGAGTCGATATCGTAAAATTGCTTCTTAACTTTTTTGCAAATTGGTTTTACTATGCAATGTAATTTTTCGAGACAAACTGTATGATGAGTATAGCTAATTTATCAATTAAAAGGAAATTTCGTTAATTAACTAATGAGCATCTATTTCGCAGTCCTCTAACTTGACAAAATTAGAGTATGCAGTTTAAATCAGTCGTAACAAAGATACGAAGTGATTTTACGATATCGGCTCCCATTTATGTTTTAAAAAATAATTGTCGTTAAATGCGAAGAAACTCGGGCCCATGCCCTTAAAGAGCATTGCCCATTTCAAATTCACCACTAATCGTTAAAGCATATTTCCTAGCGGCCGAAAACTGCTAATATGGTTTTTACGGTCGTTTTTATGTATGTGAATCTAAGCGCAGATTTATTTAAAGGATATAGGCGAATACAATACACCTTCAACTTTAATATTACGTCATAAAATGACAGGGTCACCGCTGCATGTCTCATATAGTGTCGTCGAGATGACAGCATGCCAGTCAGTGACCTGGTCTTAGAGGCTAGGGTGAGGCGTGATGGCCGCGCTGTCTCGTCCTTATCGCTTACGCACTTCTAGGCTTCGAATGCGACTCTCGTATAGGTGAGATTTGCGATAATGTGAGTGCATACTTTGAAGACTATCGTGTCTAGAATTATAATTTTAAAAAATATGTTTTTATTGTTACATGTGGCATTACACTTTGATTGTTACTCAGGTTGCTTTGTTTATATTAGCAAGTGGTATAAGCGATTCGGGATAAAATGAGCACTCAAAAAAGCCCTGCTCAAGTTCTATTTTCAGCGTAACAGTTGACGCCGGGAAATATCTAACCTCTTTGGACATGTCACTTGATGTTTGCGCATGTAAGATAAATTGCGTAGTCAGTATGAATCGATACAGTTTGATAAAAAAACGTTTATTAATTATATGAAGTTCAGTTATGTCGAGTTCGATTGATTTTGTTTAAGTGTTGTTGAAATTAAAATATAGGAAACTACACGGAACTATATTGCGTAATTTCGTTGCCAACCCCACAACCAGTAAGGCAACTATAGTTTATGTTAAATTACATGCAGTAACGGCTAGTGATTTTTTTCAAAGGTACAATTTTTAGTGCTCACTTTATCCGGAACGTCCTATAGGAAACTGTGAATTAACTTAAAGGAAAATAAACTAGGATTTCAAAAGTGTCCATTTTATCCCGAACCACGTATAGAGAGACTATAGGCCTCTGGGACAATTGACGGTTGGAAACCTCATTCGATCTACTCGACAGAGTAGACATTACTCTAAAACTGGTCGGAAAACTGGGCGAGTACAGTCTAGTGCTGCCCGGAATCTCACAATATTCATTTCGGTCCCGCGGTCGGATCCCGAGCTCCCGAGCTGGTTAGATAAGCTGTCAGCAGAAAAAAACTCAGGAAAGCGCACCTAAAGGGTAAACAAACACGGCTTCCACGTGTATACGCATGAGAAAATATGTTGTAAGGCGCTTAAGTGCAAGTTCACCAAAACATACAATTTGAAATAAGTATTTTTGTTGGACGAAGAGTTTATCATGTAAAAATGTTGCCAGAAGAACATAATTCAGGTATGGAATAAATTATATAAGTATTGATTACTAAGCCTTCTGAAGGTGTAAATTTCTAAGTTTTTAACTTATGTGCGTGTAGTTAACTCTTGATTAATGCAAAAAACGGTGGTTATGTGTCATAGAAGTTTCACTTTGCAATCCCTTGCTCCTACTATAGCCATTTTTGAGTTAACTGTGACATTTTTGTACTCTGTACATTACTAGTCTGCAATTGTAATGCCATATATTATATTGTACAATTATTACAAAAGGATATTCTGCACTATTATACCTGGTATAATAATACATGTCTGCCAGATCGGCGACTGAAATATACCGGTTTATTTATTTATTTTAATAGGCCACCAACATACTACTCGTAATAATTTACGTATGCTCGGGATAAACCGTAAAAACACGTTTCTTTAAACACATATTCAACTACAATACGGACCCCAACAACAACCACTGTAATCAATCCCACGAACGAATGTACGCTTCTAACAGTTATGTTGGCAATGTTTTCTGAGGTTCGCTGTGAATCATCGTTTGGTTTCTAGAATATTTAATGTTATTTAACATCGTTTTTATTCACTCGCTCATTTAAGAAGTTAAAAAATGGTTACTTAAAAACAAAATATAATTTTCTGAACTACCAATAACCAGCTGTCAGATAAGTGCATTCGTTCGTGGGATACGCTGTAACTAGAGATGATGGTTTATTGCGGGAAAACTTGACTGTTTGTTGGATTTCAACACACGTTCAGCTTACCAGAAGATTACTGGCTTTAGTTTGTACTTGGAGCTGCTACCCACTGAGCCAATAAGAATCCCGATATTGTAATATTTGATGCCTGTAACAACAGCAACAAGCATCAATATTGTCAATATTGTGGCAGGCCCCTGTTCCTCGTAATCCGCTGCGACTGACGCTACCCCTGGGGCTGGGTTGACGACGACCTTGAAGGGTGTTGGCGAGCTAGGCACTTGTTTTGTGTCACACTCCTTCACTATGATGTTGGGTAAGGAAATTGGAAAAGGGAGGGGGGGTTGCTTTTCCACAGGCGTTCATCTCGCTGCGAGGGAAGGTTGTCGACCTGGGACTATGGCGCGCGTGATGTAGGTCGCTTGTCGTCGACTTCTCTCTCTCTCTCTCTCTCTCTCTCTCTTTCTCTCTCTCTTTCTCTCTCTCTCTCTCTCTCTCTCTACCTTACTATGTAAGCGGGAACTATACGCCGCCGAAGGGACCACAAATATAGGTAGATACACATATTCACGACCACTCCGCACCAGTCGCATTATTGGATTAATTTTATTTTTCCCCGTTTTGATATACTAAGAAGAAAAATGTGAAATTTGCTGTGAGTTCCATATACCTAGCTCTACATAACATGCATCACTGTTCAACTTTTGCCCAGTATTTAGGCCCCAATCAGACCAGAAAATTTGTGACTATTATAAATTTGCCGGATTGTTTCCGGCCTAAATATACGTTGAGTCCAACTACGATGCTTGTTACGTAGCGTAGAGTTAACAGAATTCACGTTATAATAGCACATTTCATTTTTACCTTCTCAAAATTACATAAAAGCGAAATATAAAGTAATCCAAAATTGCTACTGGTATGTATTCCAGTTTTTAAATGTTGTGTCAAATTAAATGGTAAAAACTTGCTTAGTAAATTTGTTTTAATTAAATACATTTTTATTTATACCTACTGCTAGGATTATATTACAACAATGCAGAATTCGTCCTTAGTTTTCATTAGTGCTTATTGTTGAATGAGTGAGAGATTTTTGGTCAGCGTTTAACATCGAGGTCTTAAGCACTGGTGGGGGTGACATGAGGTGCGTATGGAGCGGCGCCGGAATGAAAGGGCGGGGGAAATGGGAAATCGCCGTGAAAACTCGCCGACCAACGGCATCGTCCGGCACGATTCTCACATGCGAAAATCCGGGGACCGACCCCGCCGGGAATCGAACCCGGATCGCCTTGGTGGGAGACGAGAGGTCTGACCCCTCGTCCATCGTAATGTGTAGTTTCATGAAACTTTTTATACAAACAGAGCAACTTAAGAGGGCGTGGTACATAATTCAATGCTAAAAACTTTAATCTATGTTTGTAGGTTTCTTCAAGCCAATTTGCGAAAAGTAAACAATAGCAATCCTAGACAATAGTTTTAGCCAACGTTTTAAACAAAATTGTTTCCAGTGTTAGGAACTTCTGAGGCACAATCTCTGACGCCGGAACCTCGTACATTTATCTGCGGCGCAAGAGATCACGCGTAACGAGTTAGTAATTCTGGATAAATATTTACTCATAAAGTTGGCAAATACCGTTATCTAGGATTGTCATTGAGTATTTTATTCATATTGGCTTCGAAAAAAGCGTAGAAATCAGTTTATGTTTTCAGCGTTTATTTATCTACCGCGCACTCTACGTGTACCTTATATAGATTGTACTGTGCTCGGAAGATAACGTCTGACGTCACAATATGTATGTAATACTTTTTTTTTTTAATAATTGTAGAGTGAAGAGCAGATTGCGCAGTCATTTTGATATAAATCTAAGACACCTCTGAGTGAACTGTGAGAAATGTTCATTGCAGAGACGAAAAGTGAGTGGAATCTAAGGAAAAACTGAGAATTTCTTAAGATGTCCTCAGACCTTCCTTAAGATTTTCTCAAGCTGAAAATCAATCATGGCGGTTGTAAATAGAGGATAGAAAACCACACGGGGGAAATAATATTTTTATTTTGAATTTATTGCTAATGTTTTAGAGGAGGAACATAATTATGGTGTAAATTAAATATTGCACTGGCATCTACAACATAATTTATATTGGTTGTACATTTTTACATGAAAGCGATGTCTTATTTTTAATGTCACTTTTGTTTTCAATCAAAAAGGTTACGTTACTATTTTACAAACAAAATGAACTATACGTGTTTTTTAAATTTTTATTTTGCAATTTTTCAGCTTTACAGTATGCGAAACACTAAATAAAAATTATAAAATAGCAGTCATGTAAGTTTTGTACATAATAAATGAAAAATAATATAAATTTTAGCTACATTCGCAAGTCCATGCATGAAGAGAAATAATTTTCTCGCGAATATTGTGCTAACACTTCACCCCAACTGAGATATCTCAATTTCCTGACGATGGAATGCAAACGAAAAATTCTCAGATTTTACTCAAGTTCGCCTCAGTTTCACCTTTACCTCAAGATTTTCCTCGCTTGACTCTGTAATTGGCCCTTAGTGCCAAAAATATGCTTTCGAATAAAAGGATAAAAACAGCGATGCAAAAGCATGTGTACATATGAGACAAGCAATCTTTCAACGAATGTAAAATCTATTAATACAATTATAGGGATTTTGCTCTTACAGCAAAAGATAGGCACTGACACAAAATGCGGTGTATTTTGGCACTTAGATCATTCAGAATTTCCACTCTATTATTCTATACAAGATGGTCCTCCAAAGTGCTTACTTTGCCGCGAACTAATTATATCATGGACACCGATTCCAAATGGACATGGTTTAACATGTAATTAATTCCCTATGCTTTCTCTCACCAGGGTTCTCGGGATGGCAGTAGGTCGTATTGTGCGCATTCGAGGTCTAGAACTGTGGAAGCAGTGAGGACGATACAACATACATATCACGCCTCATCCAGGCCTCTAGGTGCAAGTCACACAACTGGCAGAACGAGGTAACGAAAACTATATAGGTAGAACCACGACTTTTTGGTGGCAAGATGTTTGCACCACTTGATTTCAATGCTTCTTGTGCATATCTGCATTATCTCGTACAAACAGCAGTAGTATAAACAAACTTCAGACATGCTGAACTTACGTACCTGGTAAACAATGAAGGTGTCCTACGATAAATCACCATTTATAACTAGAGATTGGAAAATTTCGCGAATAAATTTCAGGACAAGACAGGATCCGAATGCTGATGCTTTCCGATATAGGTGGCGAATTTTTAGACACGTCCTTGAAGACTCTAGAACAAATAACAGATCAACGACAAAACGAGAGCCCATATCGCAGACAGCGCAGAAGAAAATATTTCGTGACAGCTACACATAGAGTCAGTGATTTTTGGCGTACATCTCGTTTCAGTGACTTATATGCAGACCTGCAGCTCTGCTTAGTGGCCATAGGCTTAAGGCTCTTTCACACAATCAAATTTTGCTTCAATTTTCTTTTAAATTTTCTGAATTCAATTTCTTGAATGTCATGTGACGCAATGTTGACGTCATAACCGCGGCTATTTTGTAATTTAATTTATTGAATGTCATGAATTTCGTCAAAGATTTTCGTTTCGAACATGTTTGAAATTTTCTTGAATCCAAATATTTAAGAATAGGAAAAAAGTTTTCTTAACCTTATTAATACAAAAAACGTATTTATTGTATTCTGTGTGAAATATACAATATATTTAAATAACTACAAGCATTATTTATTTTAAATAGCCTAGTATAAACAAAAATAATAAGACATTTTGTGTTAGCAGAACCAAGTATGTTTGTGTCGTGCAGGTTAGTAGATAATTATAAATTGGCTACATTATTTATTATGTCCTTCATTTGCTTATAAATTGTGCGATTACTTTTTAAGTGTTTATTGTAAATCGATTGATCGTGTGAAATGGCCTTTATACCAGCATATCACAGGCGTATTGTCACAGTAAGTATTCTTATTGGTACAGTCAAATGAGCGACACTTCTGCTCAAAGACACGCCGCCAATAACCATCACACTAATATTTAGTGGACGTAACTATATAGGTTGTTCTTTTTGGACCGGGCATCAGGCACTAGTAACTAACTGTACCTGGGCCCAACCACCTGTCACAGCCTCTCCAGAGCTGGAATGCCGCACCGCCCCGGGCATTCAGCAGGTCCAGATATCCCCCCGCCCCGCCCACCACCAGCACCCTTCATCAACCAGATACAAGCCAGCTCCCAGCCCTACAGGAGGAGCTGCCCGGCAGAGGGTAGACACAACTACACTATACATCAATATCGGACAACTTTAACGCTTTGGCGAGAATTCTGATTGTGTTATCACGTCAAACCACCCCACATTTAACTGATTTCAGATGTACGCAGCCCACATGAAAATTCTGGGAAATATTTCTCTACAGAGAACATATTTTCGTTGCGTGGAGAAAATAAAAAATACCAGTACAATAAATACGTAATAATTAAATTAAGCGCGTTAAAATAATTATAATACAATAATTACGATATAAACATATGTGTTAGTCACCGCTAGGTTATTTTTCGCAAGCTTACTCGTAGTATTCGCATAGATCTGTCCGGTATTAGTATCAAGGGTATTTATTAGACATGCTGATTGGCAGTAGGGGTTTCCGCCATGTTGCTGGCCAGGGAAGCCATTTTGCTGGCCTACCTGCTATTTCACTTCTGTATTCCTTAGTATTCTGTGACCACCAACCTGATGTAGAGCTGCAGATGCGCACGTAAAGCAATGAAACATAGTGGAGCTGACGATAAAGCAGATGGGCAAACAGGGCATTGAAATAAGTTGGTGCAAAGTTCATTTTACGAGAAACCAGTGACTCTAAGGTGGAGACGGGAAAAATTCGCGAGTTCACTGACCGTAGCCTATCCTCTAGCAATATCTCCATGCTCAAGCAGACAACTTCTCATTGGCTGATCGCCGTGACATTACTACACCGTGATTAGATCTGCGTTTACACATTTTGGCACCATTTTGCTTCAGTACCTTACGTGCACGTCATCAGCTTCATGGTTATTGGCAGCGTGTCTCTCATTTGACTGCACCCATCATAATAAGCTCATTGTGACGTCAAACTGCTGTCTGTGGTTTGCAAGTACAAACCCCAAGACAAGAGGACAAGCGGTGACCCTGAAGTAGAACTGCAGATGTGCACAAGAGGCATTGAAACCAAATGATACAGTACAATAATATTTTCACCATAAAATCATAGCTCTACCACAGAATATTTAGGAATACAGAAGTGAAATAGCCGGTAGGCCAGCGAACTCAGTCTCACACACCAGCAAAGTGGCTTTCCTGGCCAGCAACATGACGGAAACACCTATTGCCAATCAGCGTGAGGTAGCTGCTCTGATAATAGACAGTCGGGCCAATAGGATTCTGCCGTAACATGTATGAGCCATACAGACACGGGGCAGGTATCAACAGCTTCGGGCAGCCAATAAGCGGCGAAGTAGCCGCCACGTCATATCACGTCTGTATTACTAGTTAGTCTGTGGTTCTACCTGCTATAGAATTTTCGTTATCTCCGCTTCTGCCTCTCCCCCCTCCCTCTTTATCAAATTTTGCCTTTCATTCCTCCCCGCTTTTTTTTTCAGTCCAAGCAATAATACATCCTTTCAGAATCTGTAATTGAGTCTACAGCGAGTACCTACACACTTGTATTAGATCAAGAAAAGTTCAGCTGTGCATATATTTTCACTTTCTTAGTGGAGATCATTATATATAGTAGCAAATTATTAATTAGGACTAGACACGCCAGGAGCCTCAAAGCCCCTTCGAGTCGGAAGTGGCCAATAACAATCTGAACCTCCGGGTTCGTGGGAGAGATCCACGTGAAGAGGAAATAATTTTAGGTAGCTAATCTTCTAGAAGATAATCTATTACAGTGTATCTCTTCACGAAGCTATCTTCACTTGTGATCTTACACGTGAGATTAGCGATGAACCTTGTTTTACAAGTACAAACAAAATCCACCTTTAGACACACATGTACCGTATACGCGCGCATTTATCATTTAGCAATTTAGAAGTTTCTAAATATGATGTCTAGAAAACCAAAATTGAGACGAACAGTTTTAAATGCGTTTTATTTTCGCATGCAAAGATATCGCAGACACGTTTAGTAGTATTAAAAAAAAAAAACGTGTTTCTAACAGCTGCATAGGACTCTTACAACGAGGAAAATATTGTAACTGAAATATAACCTTGCACTATTGTCCTCAAGTATGTAGATAATTTAATATTGTCATGAAGTAGTGTTGGTTTTTGTATACGGTGCTCGTGAGTACAGTTTCCTCTTACGAAATAATTGGGGACCTTAATTCGAAACCGTGCTAACCAAAATGTATGAAATAATAATGCTTTTATATCTATGTTAAACATGTTACTAATTAAAATATAACATTTTTACTCCTGTTAGTATCATATTCCATACAGAAATAAATGCACACAATAAAGAAATTATCTTGTTTGCTAATTCTTAAATTTGGATGTTAGCGTGGTTTGGAATTCAGGTCCCCAATTTTTGCTCGCACAGTTTTCTCATAACGGTGCGACAAAGTTAACATTTGTATGTTGCGCTGCCGTGAAAATAGTGCAAATCAATACTTAAATAAAATAGTTAACAGTGAAATAACACGCCATGGGAAACTGAATCTTTAATTTAAAAAAAAAAAAAAAAAAAAAACAGGGAAAAAGTTGCAAATCCAGCAAATTTTTTAAAATACAAAAGTTGTTCACCGTGAGGTTTTCTAATATTAGGTTACGCAGCCCATGTCGTGTTAAGTCAGCTGGTTTTCACTATTTAATTTGATTTTGGTGTACCGTTATAAGAAAACTATGCGAGCTGAAATTGTTTCGTAAAAAAACTGTATTTACGAGTGTTGTCTACAAAATTAATACTGTTTCGTATAAATATAAAATTATGATTTTATACCACTTGAACACCCTTAAAGCGCAGTGGGCGAAGCGAGTCACCTTGGGAGTGGTAACAAGATTTCGCGCCTACGAAACCTCAACGAATTTCCCCTTTTCCCTCTCTCCCCTCTCCTCAATCCTTTTCATTTGCCAGGTAAGTTACGTAACGTGACATTTCACCACGGTGAATCAGCTTGCGACCTTTTGCCGGTGTTCAGCCGCGAGAAGAAAGTATTTCATGCGCCAAGTAAGTGAAGATGAAACTGTGACCTTACAACAATTAACTTCTAACTTGTGAATGAGAGTTCTCGTTGAGTGCTAAGTTCACTTTTGTTCAAAAGTACTCAACAAAGGCTGATTTTTTATTCCCCTTTGTTAACTTCACTTGTCCGTAGACAATGGCCGGTAACGGATTGTTTCAGAATTCTTTACTCATTTTTAATGTATGAAATCAACCATTCTTGCCTGCTTCCACTTGTTTGTTCGGTAGAAAAGAACGTCCTTAAAGTTGAACATCTAGTGCCTAACCCATAATGCACGCTGTTTTTCGAATGTGTTAAAATATGGTTTTATGGTTGGTTCAAGAAAAACTGAGCGCTTTTGAAACCCTAGTTACGTTTTTCCTTCCAGAAAATTCAGTGGCGGTTCCAGCTATAGGTTTTGGAGGGGGAGGGGTAAAAAAAGTAGCTATGTCCGCACCCGTAGTCGAAGAAAGGGGAGTCTGGGGGCTCTCTCCTGCAATAATTTAGTTTTTAAGGTGAACATTGGTGATATTTAAGGCCTTTCCTAAACAAAAATTTGAATATACTACCTTAAAAATTTGTAACATTTTACAAATAAACTACATGAAAGGTCAAATAAAAAGGAGGGGGCAGGCCAGGCCCTCTTTCCTAAATCCGTCCCTGAGGAAATTCATACTTTACTGACACTACGTAATATAAACTCATCATCCTTAGTAACACTCAAAATGTATAGATTGTACCGTACTCAAATGTTAACGTCTGAAATTAGAAAATAATTATATTTCATGAGTATTATTCTAGAGACGATAGTCTTCAAAATTGCTCAGTTTATCGCGGAACGCCTATAACACGCTTGTATTAGCTTCATCTGTATATGTGGATGTAGCCTAATGAAATCTTTACATTAAATGTTCACCTACTTACAGACGTTAGGATAATTTGAAATTTTGCTCACGTATTAAGAAATGTTGACAATACAATGATTTCATAGCTATGGCATCTCCAATAATTGGGGGGGGGGGGGGGACCATGTGACTGCGACCATTTTTTTTTTTTAATGAAAACCTTTTAACAAATTATTTTGAATTAAATTTCTCATAAAGTTTATTTTAAGACTAAAAATATAATTGTAATTAAAATAATTTATAAAAAGCACGCTTTTGTAGCAATATGAACTAAAAAGTTGAGAATTATCATTAAATATAATGGTTTTGTTCAACAACGGTAGGATGTCACACGGCAGAACTAGCCTGAAAGGAAGAACTAAGCAGGCCTCAAGAAGTGTGTTGACTTTACTGTGGACAGTTTATACACTGGTTGCACCAGGACGGATGCAAGGACGACAGACTGCGAGGTTGCTGGCTGACAGCCATTGAGGCGTGTCGTCCGGGCGTAAGCCCAGCGTTGCCACATGTACAGTCGATCCCACGAACAAGTGCGCTTTTCTGACAGTCCTGTTGACGTAGCTTTTCGTCGTCAGCTGTGCATTGCCAAGTTGCTAACGAAATAAATCAAAGCAAATCATATCTTGATTCCTCACAGTGTGATCGTGCCGTAACATAGTTACCTTGTATTTTCCAATATTTCAAATGGAATTTACGCTTTGCAAACATTTTATTGACATTCACGTGAATGAATTTTCTGCAACCTTAGAATGGATACAGTATAATAGCCATTACGCGCGGATAGATACGAATTGTCTGAAAATAGAAATTTAACAAGGCTTTTCTTATTGCTCACTCTATCCCGAACCGCCTATATCTATTTATGAGACGTTTGTGAGGATTTTAGAAGTTCAGGCCTACTTTCAGAACGTGCTATTCAGATCTCGTGTTTTATGACATGTCACACCCAGTGAGGGCGAGAATGATAATAAAAGCTTAACTTCCCAGCTGGCAGCCAGAACTGCTATGGGAAGTCTAGTGTTGACGTCTTACATCCAGTGATCCCACAGAAGTTTGTGTTGAAACACTCGTTCAGCCGCGAATCAGTTACTTCAAGAGCTGGTATATAGCCTATATCAAGACCTTGTGGTAGGTCGTCTGTCGTGACGGTCGCGAGTGTCGCAGGTCCTTGTAACTGTGCCGGTGTAACTGTTCCGAGCGTGTTCAGGCTCATTACTTTGTTTTATAGTGGCACCGTCGCGAGGGGTAGGGGAAAATTACAGTATTTATTCTCTCCTCCTCACGATTGCGAAGATTACGTTTAATTATCCCTTCATCTCTCTCCTCTCTGATACTTAACAGTTAATTGCTGCCAACTACGATACCGAGTGGCAGACCTGAAGATGTATAGTTGCTCCGCGCAGACTCTTTCTACACTGAATGTGTCACCAAAACATGTGTACGTTATATAGGATAGCGACGTAGCGTGGTGGTGTTTCAAAGCGTGTAATATTACCACATTAATCTCGTGTCGGAAACGTGGCGGACGTTGCCGGCGGCCGGCGGGTTTTCTCGGGGTACTCCGCCCTTGCATTCGGTCGCTGCTCCATCTGTAGTGTCTCATTCCATGTCATCTCTCAGGAAACAGGCTTCCAGGTTGAAAGTCTGCTTCTCGGGTTCATGCCTTACTTGTGTGTGTATATATGTATATGTATGTATGTATATGTATGTATGTATGCATGTATATATATATATATATATATATATATATATATATATATATATATATATATATATATATATATAGTGTGTGTGTGTGTGTGTGTTTTCCAGAAACTAACGCAAAATAAGCGCACACCACGCGAATTCTGAGCAAAAATGAAGACGAAGGAAAGTTGTACGACGACATTTTACGTGCACAATGTGGCAACACAGCGCGGAGAAAGCCATCTCTTGCGTTTCCTCGTCCAGGTATTATTTTATGTATGTTGTGTAGAGTAAACGTAGAATCGTGTTTAGACTGCTCGGGATTTCAACCTGCAGCCATAATATGCAGGTCAGAACAGTAGTAGTAAAATAAGTAAGATATCTGTGGAGCGCAAGAGGGGACTAACTACAGTGCTGTGTTGTCACATTGTGCATTAAATATGTCACCGTACAACATTAAGCTACGAACATTTCCGTCTCCAATTTAGTCGAGGATATGCGTAGTGTGTTTATTACGCGTTAGTTTCTGGACAACGTGTATAGTTAAGGCTCGATTTTAGTCGCCATATTGAATTTTATTACTTTTCGCTTTTTTGGAATTCTGAGAAGAAAATTGTTAAACATGTGATTATACCTCAAATTCTATTTACATTTCGCTACAGTACAGACCTTGTGATTTAGCTGCGTAATTATAAGTTAGCAGCTAAATCTTAAGGTCTGTACTGTAGCGAAATGTAAATAGAATTTGATGTATAATCACATAGTTAACAATTTTCTTCTCATAATTTCAAAAAAAAGTGAAAAATAATAAAATTCAATATGGCGACTGAAACCGAGCCATAATTGTATACTATTTTTTTTTCTTTCAGTGACAAATTCAGTTAAACGCCTACAGCAGATTTAACGCAAAGATGTTATAGAATATATACATGGAATTGGTTCGTCTTGAATAATTTTTATTTGTACTCTAAAACAAATATTACGAGTACGACTAAAAAAACGAGTATTTGTACAGCAGGGGTATAGTGGAATCTTAAGAGTGAGTATTAGTCACTATCTTGAATTTTTGTATTTTGTGTCATAACTTTTATCGTGGAACCTTAACTTCACTGCAGAATCGAATACGTATTAATATAATTTTAGACAACATAAATATTTATTTTCCGTTACTGTTGTTTCAGATTCAATTGCAGTTATGAAAGTAATAAGAATTTTTTAACTGCAATTCGATCTGTAACGACAGTAACGACACAAAGATATTTATGGTGTCTAGAATTCTATCAGTGTGTTTTATATTCCGGAGTTAGGTTAAAGTTCCACAAATTTACCTTGAAGAAAAGTTATGACACAAAATACAAAAATTCAAGATGGTAACTATCGTCTAGTCCTCCTAGGTATAGACTGACCAGGTTCTAGGTGCGGCAAAATGGTCGACATACTCGAGGTGCTTCGACCACCAATTATGTTTCGATCCACGCCTCTCTCCCTCTTGTGTCTAGTCGACGATGTGGAGATCTTTCCCGAGAATGTCGTCGTCATAGTCGTGTCACTGGGTCGTCGTCCACTGATACCTGCACCGTCACGTCGTATCGTGGCCGAGTTTCCCTTCTCACATCCGTTCAGTGATCGCAACCGCCTTCATCCCTTCCCAACCCACCTTCACCAAGATGGCGGCTGGCGAGCGGTAGCAGATTATGTCCGGTGATTGCTAGGTAGTCGCAAAATTCACGTTGTTCTTTGAGAACAGTTTAGACTGATTCGCCCTCTAGATCCTCGAACACAATCTGTGTTGACCTTAGACACTTTTATGTAATTTAAGTACTTGACTGTTTCACACGCGATTGGACATCCTACAGTGAAAATTTCAATTATTGGCTATACGTAGGGACCCCTCCCTGATTTTGGCGAAAAGATTTCTGCACCAATACGTATTGTTACAAGTTTGGGACACAAACTTTACAAGTGGGCAATTCCCATGAGTTCTTTTAGGATAGAGGTCTTATAAATATAAATAAAAGAGTTAAATTAAGTACTGGATTTAATAGCTCACAAAGCTACGAAATACACAAAACAGTAATCAACTATAACTCTCACACAATTACTACTGTGTCACAGACACGTCAATTAACTTTGACAATTAAAGCACAAAAAATGTCTACCATCAATTAATTAAACAGTACAAATCACAATAAAATTCAGTCATATATCCAATCAACAGTCTCTCTCAAATAGTGACAGTGTACAACCTTAATAGTCCGCAGTGGTGATGAATCGCCGTGTGCTGCGCAGCACCCCGAGTGCACCGCTGTCTTCACTCTTGAGGTCTTCGGTTCGACTCCCGTCGCGCACCTCCTCTTCGCCTGTCAGCCCGCCGCAGCAGTCCTCTTGGTTCGTCCAACACTGCTCCGAAGGTAGCCGCCTGCCGCCTCACAGTAGACTGTGACGTCACCAAGATGTCTTCACCAGTCTCTCTCCACAACCATAGCACCTTCCTCTAGCACGACCAATAGCGAACTCTCCCCAATTTGTCGATTGAGCCCTTATATACCAGGCAAAACAGCAGGGAAATTACCGCATTACAGGGGTCTAAAATTAGATATTTCATCATGTTTCGGACGAGATTCGAGTCACGTAGGCCGCTTCGCAGGGCAAAAACGCAGTTGGGACAGGTATCTATGGCGTAGTTTGTGCGGGATTCCCACTATGAGACACTCGGGCTTTGAGTCATGGGCCAGCCCTCTAAGGTGTTTCGACACAGGCCCCATCCAGCCCGCCCTCAGAAACACAGCATGCAACAGTATCAACGCCTTATGAGCACCTGTGCAGGTTTGATTAGATGTTATTGGCAACGTGTCTTTATGGAAAAGCGATTGTCATTTGACTGTACAAATCAGAATTAAAATTATTGCGACACAGTACGTCTGCGAACTTCGGGTATAAGTCCAACATGCCGAGAGCTAATACGACCACTCGCTGATAGTGAAGCAGAGCTGCAGGTAAGTCATTGAAGAAAGGTTGTGTACAATTATTTTCGCCAAAAATCTGTCACTGTACACATAAGCTACAATTTCGGAAAGGTTTACAGTCATATACAGAATGACGAGACAAAAATCAAGAGTGAAAAAAATAAATTCTGAAAAGTAATATAGTCCTGTTAAACAGAAATATACGACAAGAAACCCAAATCGTGTTTATGAAAATGGCCTCCGAAATGAACGAGGAACACAAACGGAGACTCGGAAGTATGGAAATACTGACGACACAACGAAGAAAACACAGCGGGCTTCCTTCGTTAACTGGCTTAAAGATCACATGTCAATATCTGACATTTTTCTTTCGTTATCGGTGTGTCCCAATATAACTGGACCAATTGTTGCTCGGGTACGCCGCTACTGAATGTTAGTGATTCGTTTTTTATCGGCTGCATAGTCACCCTTTAGTCATACAAGACGCAGGCAGCTACACCGGTTTACAAACTACGGTGGCACGACAGATTTGAGCTGTTTCCATCATCTCTATAGATCATTGTATGGGTGAGATGAAGAAGTAAAAGATTCTACTTTGGCCAACTTTCCTAAAAACACTCAACTGTAGGTTGAATGGGAAAACTTACAATTAGACATTGGTTTGTTATGATTTAAGAAAATGGAACATTACCTAAAAACACAATAATTTGGTCAGTGCATTTGTGACTGTGAGACAGACGAGCATGTTAGACTATTACTTTTAATAGTGTGAGAGTTCTCGAACGAGACATTCCAAGTGAAGTGACTTGTGTAATCTGAGGTCTACTTTGTATGAGAAACACAGACCTTGAATAATCAATTTAGTGTGTGGACTTTGGTGTTTGAAATATTAATTGTATATGTTTATCTAAGAGCTGTGAATGACATCTGGATAAGTCTTGTATTATTCTTGAAAATTGTTTGAATAAGTTTTGTAATACATGTATTATTCTTTCAGTTAATATATCAGCGACCGGGGTGGTCAAGAGGTCAGACTTCTCGCCTTCCATCTCAGCGATCCGGGTTCGATCTAGGCGGGTTTGGTCCCGGACTTAACGCATGGGGGAAACGTAGTGGACGTTGCCGATGGCCGGCGAGTTTTCTCGGAGAACTCCCGTTTTCCAGCTATTCTCATTCCGTTTCTACTCCATACTCATCTCACACAGAAAAATAAAATGCAATATGTCTTGCACGCAAAATTATTTTGTAGTGACCACAGGGTAAATACGCACAAAATATTTTTTTCCGTGTACATTCTCCTCATACATTCTTCGGGCTGGGGGGTGACATGCATGTCTCGGTAGTTGAGATGCTGGCCCAACCCTCACCCCAGCCTTCTCGTATACACATTATGTGACCCTGTCGGAAGACGAGAACTCGGGAAGTGGATTTTCAATTAATCTATAAATTCTATAAAAAACTTGGTGACGTCCAGACCAGTAAACTTGTGACAATATCTTTGTTGTACATTACCGGTAGTGTTCACGTATGTACGGAGGCGGGCCTACCAGCAATGCGACACATGTAGCCGGAAGCTCGTAGCACGTAGCGACCTTGTCCGCCCAGTGTTGCACCACACCGACCCCCCGCTACTGAGAGGAATGTGGTCCTATAACTCATGTACTGGGGCTAGCTCTACACCAGCCATAACACTGCTATAGTCTGTACACTGTGAGTTTGTTTAGTTTTGACATTTCTCTTCTGAGAAGAGCATCTTAAAACAGGATTGCAGAGAACTTGTTTTTCCAGGAAGTCATGATAGTTTAAAGGTCAGTACAATGAAGTTGCAAGACAATTTTCTCAGAAGAAAAAGGACAAAGTCAGGCGAACAGACTATATTCAAATATATTCGTGTCTCATTAGTAGGGCCATATTCCTTTCGCGAAAAGAATTTTGCCTCAGTTTGCTCCAGTGCCTTACGTACACATCTGCAGCTCTGCTTCATGTTCAGGTATTGAATGTTTTAAAAGGAGTCCTTCGCGGTGTCAAATTTCCACCTTTGACGCGTGGTATAGAGGGACAACAGTCAAAGCGATGTGCGCAGAACCCAATGTCAGACGACCGTCCCTTGGGCGGAGCTTGTGAAAGAGGAGGGGGTCAGTTGAGCTGTCAGGCTTTTTGTCCTTGCCTCAAAAAGAAAGGAAAAGGAGGGGATGGAATGTGGGGTTGGGAACCTGGGCGAAGGTCGTACCGTGGGGAGGGGGAAGGG
>PNEQ01017398.1:12368-36301 GCA_003012365.1 Medauroidea extradentata | reverse complement strand
ACTAATCTCAGGTTTGGGGCACCAAATACGTTTCCGCGAAACCTTTACTCTCTGAAACTTTGTAATGTCAATAAAGTTAAAGTGAATATTTTGACAATATATAATTGAGGGCACCGTCACCAATGGTTGTGCACAGGGTAAACAGATGTTTCTCATTCGATTAACCACTTACCTTAGACGTCTGTAACTACCCTAGAACATCAAATTGGCAGTTTTATAAATAAGGCCCAGGCGAAGTCGCTGTTAGTGGCAGGGACAAACTTAAGACTGCTTTTCGCGTGGACAGCTATAGCTACTTATCCTGCTGCAGAATTAGTTCAACTAGCCGCTGGGACATTCTAACACTTGATGACTGAAGTACCAATCTTGTGTACAAAGAGGTTATTCAATTAAAGTAAATATTATCAATTACGAATAATACTCGCGAGCAAAGCCGCGGGGGACTGCTAGTATAATATAAAAATGAATCGCAAAATGTGTTGGTAAGCGCATAACTCAACAACGCCTGGACCAATTTGGCCAATTCTTTTTTTTAAATGTTCGTTTAAGTTCAAAGATGGTTTTTACGGCGAGAAAAATTTGAATAATTGCCGGAAAAAAAAACCCTAAAAACAGTAGAGTCAATTTGAGCTTTATTGCTATTGTTGTTTAAACAATGTAGGTATGTTCCTGTTATCGAGGCCTTAAGCATTCACTCAGGTATTGTATAAAGTTTAGGGTGTGGGAGGGGTGAGGCTACGGGTTCGTATCCCGTGCAAGACTTTGCGATGGGAATTACATGACATCATACAAGCGTATTGTGCGCGCTCTTTACACTGTTATTGAGTACGCTAGCTGTTAAATGCCGGGCAGCTGTTTTGCGGTGGAAGCCGCAGCCAGGCAGCTGTTTTATAGAGAAATAAAGATGAATTAAAAAAAGTACGCTTAGCGCAGTGGACTGGACAAACCTGTTTGTATTTGATGTTTTAAAGATAAACAGTGAATATAGTATAATATAGAGTATAGTATCACCATCAATTAGCACGTAACTAAAAGTTAGTTACTCTTTTCTATAGTACACGCGGGCGAAGCCGCAACGGGACAGCTAGTGTGTATATATATATATTAGTCTATTACGAAAATATGTCAAGATGCAACGCCTAGTAAACTTCATTTTCACTACAAGACAAATAATAAAATATAGTAGTTCATATAAGGTGGTTTAGTAATTAATTTCTCTGTTTTAACAAGTTTTTATGTAAATACGGAAAGTGACTTTTTGTCAACCCACAAAAAAACTCTTTTGCAGTTTTTACAGTCAGCAATATTTCAAAAGTATTGCCATACGCACCTATTCTATTTTGTTTTCTTGTTTGCTGCATTTTTTTCCACTGATCATTGGAATGTCAAGAACTGACAAAAATTCTTCCGTTTGGGAATATCCATTTCGAACAGCCACAGGCCCCCATACTAATGGGGAATTGACATCATCTAAGGAATCTGAAGGTTAACTTGCGTCCACAGTTATCACAGTAATAATGTCGTGAACAGGCTTCACCTGCCATTGTTTCTGACTGAAGTTTGTAACCATCTATTGTACAGTATAGAGAATGTTTGATAATTTCCTTAATTTCTTTCATAACATGGGCAATATCAACAATTCTTCTGCCGTGTATTTTGAAAGTTTTACTTTCTGTATTTTCTCCTTCAACTATCAAATTGGGAAATAAGTTTGGATCTGGCCCCCAATCATTGTTATGCTGAATGTCATCTTCCTCAGCTGTCGAGACTTGAACTTCATTACTGAAAAAAAAATAAATGTAAAATATAAATTAAGGTAAATTCCTCTATACTCGTCAATGTACCAAAGCTTGCAGTCGCCTCGGGAAAAATTGGATAAAAAATTTGTCATTCAATATATCAATTGCGTTTATAGTGCACAATTATCTACGGAATGTAACCGTTGGTGACTCCACCTATCAATTTGTGCACAAGCAGGAAATTGATTTGACTCGTCCCGCGCAATTGTAGCCAAAATAGGATTCTTGCTGGTTTCAGGTAAGCAACTTCGTTCATGGCCTAAGGTTTTTTCTTTGCATTATTGGTTTATTATGGATTCCGCTTGTTCCGATAGCTCCAGAATACGTCACTTAACAACCGGAACTACAGTTTGTTACAAAATATTGTCATTCAAGTGAAATAAGTCTTATACGAATGTGGAGTAACGGACAATTGTGGCGGACCCTAAAACTCGTACATTGGCCAAGAATACCAAGCGTGTTAAAAACATATTTAATGATCGTAAGAAATAGTGAAATGTAACATATTTTACGTACATTAAATAAATATTAAAGAGAAAAAATTTTAAAAGATTAAAAGGCGTTTCAGTAACAGTATTATTGCCTGTAACATACATTCTTGCACCGCAATGTCCATATTCGGGAGTTATTTACATGAATATCGTAACACAGCCTTTTGGAATAGTATAATTTTTTAATATAATGACACATTTAGAATAACGTATACTCTGGAAATGCATATACGATCTTTATTTTGTTCCAATTAAACAAAATGTCTCGCGCAACATAAACTCATGCTCCCGAACCGAACATGTTCGGAAATTATTTACTACAATATCATCATAAACTTCGTTGGAATAGTAATATTTTTGAATATAAAGGCGCATTATGAATGAAAGGATAACCTGGAAGGTCACCTACGATTTTTCTTTAGCCCAAAGTAAAGCATAAACGAGAAAAATTAGAGCGCAAAATCTAATTGCTGCGATAGGCCAATCGCAATATTTTTTTATTGAAATCGTAATATGCTAAACTTCTTAATAATACGATGATAGAAAAAAATTACTGTTCAGTAAACGTCCGGCTACTTCTCAGTTCAGATGAAACCCCGCCCGCCGGCACGTCGCTTACCTCACCGAGGCCGAGGGCTGCTTATCGCATCAAGGGCAGCTGCTCGCCGCGCGACAAGTAAATATGACAACACTGCACGCTCTTACTCTTGTTTCCGAGGAAAACGGCACGTTCTGCAGTCGAGCACATAGCTTCAGCGGTCGTCTTCCGTTCAACACTGGCATGCTATTTACAATTCGCTAATTTGTGACTAAAGTATTAATGATAGGTAGGTGCCCTCGTGGACTTTTTTATTCTACTCAGCAAAATAAACAGTGTTGTATGCGCAATAATCATGCAGTCAGCACAGCCTGTTTTTTAAAGGCTTTTCCAGCTTTTCCGAGATTTTAAACCTACTAAAAGAATACTTTATAAATGAGATTTAATTTTCTGGACATTTAGCTCTATTTCTGTTATTCCATAGAAGAAAATGCAGTTTGAATGAATGTCCTAGATTTAAAACACCCAGAGTTATGCGAATCTGATTTTTAGCATTGAAAGCCCTATGACCCCCTTCATGGAGGAGCAACCTTAATTACCATTCATATCAAATATTAATCAAAATTAACTAAACTTTACTCTTTAACACATCACAAGAAAAAATAGTATACCAATAACAATCTGGGTTAAGTCATCTTGATACAGGCATTGCCACACACAAACTCCTAAGTTTTAATATTTTAGAAAACATGTAACATTGCATGGTTCCACTTATATATTACTATTTTCTTTTGCTTTAAATTACATTTTTTATATTTTAATTTAATAATAATAGCTAAAGGTAACTGTTCTTATGGAGAAAAGTTTGTGGTATTTTATTGTGTAATTATTTAATTTCAAGTTAGGGTATAATGGTATAGCTATGGCCAGAGGGCCAGGTGGAGGAGGCACAGCTTTGTCTTTGTTGTGCTCCGTGCCAGTTTTTATGCCCATATTTGGCTATGGTTAGGTGATGTGTGCTCGCCCTTGAGTTTTCAGTTTTTGTGCCCATAGATGGCAATGTTTTGTGGCCCGGTTTTTGTTAGTCGTGTTGGGTGTAGCACACAGACAGGGGAAGTACCGGTGTCACGTGCTCGGAGCCAGCCAATCGCGGCGAAGTGCGCAGTGACCTCGATACTTTTTCCTGCAAGCCTGCCTCCATCTTCGGGGAGGAGAAAAAGTCGCGACTCCGAAGAAGACGGACGTCCGCGGGGCTGCGGCCCGAAATACTATATAAATGTAATAGAGCGTGAAAATGTACCGTGCGCGAGAGGCACCCGTGGCCAGAACTCTCTATTTTAGATAATGTGTTAAATTACTTTCGGGCAAAAATTCTATTCTACTAAATTTTTCTTTCTCGTGTACGTGGCCGTAGGGTGCGGGGCGGTTTTTAACCCCCTAAACAATTTAATGTAATGGTTGTACCGATGTGGTTTCTCGGACTTCCTTAAATTATATTTGGTAACCAGCTTCAGTTTTGTTAATGAGACTTTTCCTCATAAGAGCGGTTGCTGGAAGCAAGCAGTTGTGTGGTGTAAGAAAATGTACCTTCACGAAATGCGACGTTCAATTAAACTTAAATTCAGACCATTCCTTTCAAGTTTTTCCGTTTCAAGCCTTTCTAAGTCACCTGTTTTGGAGAAAAGTTCATAATTTCGAGACTGAGCAACGGGAAATGGTCGTGTTACGTAGTAGCGGAGGGATTCCAGCTGCTACGGACTATTTCTATGTCAACAACCAAACTAAACTCTGCGGAACTTTTCTACCGACTCACTTGCGATTTGTTCACATTTTGAAACGACCCGGGGATCTGTACTGCTACAAACATTTGACACACTCTTTGGAATAAGGACGGAGTGGCAAATCAAAACACTAACATATACTCAGGTGCACCTATTGGACAATGACGAGGCACCCTGCAGAAAACACAAAACCACAAAACATATGGCGCACCCTTTGAAACATGACGGAGTGGCATACACACAACAAAATATCAATACCGTACTCTCAGGTATGCCTATTGGATGACGACGAGGCATCCTGCTCAAATGAAAAATCACCTAATTAACATGTGTTCAAAACCAAAGAGCCAAATCACAGCCACTGAAATCGTAGGTGACCTAAGCCAGACAGTTACTTGAAATTCAAACTTATATTTCACTTAAAATATTTAAAACTCAAAATTTTACTTAAGTAAAATATCTTCCACTGAACAGACAAAACTTACACATTAATGTACCCTGTACCATATCAAATGTGTTACTCTGTGTGCAAAATATTAACTCTTAATACTCTGCCAGCA
This sequence comes from Medauroidea extradentata, assembly GCA_003012365.1. NCBI lineage: Eukaryota > Metazoa > Arthropoda > Insecta > Phasmatodea > Phasmatidae > Medauroidea > Medauroidea extradentata. Next base: position 31,132 of record PNEQ01017398.1, on the reverse strand, counting down.
ATCACAACTAATGAGTGGAAAAAAAATGCACATCTCTGCAAAACAAAATTAATTATTTGCTAAAAGTGTATAGGTATGTTGTTTCGAAAAGTGAGTTATTAACAGGCAGTAAAAATCACAGTTGCAGAGTGCATGCCCTGACGTTTCCCTCTCGCTCAGTTGTGATCAGCTGTTACAGATTTAAGTCAAAATCTAAATCCAAACTCCCTAAATAACATTAAACAGAAAAACAATTTACTGAGTTCATAATCAAAATTAAGTAAATTAGCAATGCACATGCAAACTGATTACAATTATTTCACTCAAAATATAATTGAAACAAACAACTACAGTTAGACAAAATTTCATCAATAAACTCTTGCAGTATTGTTTTAACCTTTGATTTTAACCTTACCCCTGCAACATTCCTGCACCCCCATTTCACTGTCATTATCACTACACTCAGTTCCTTCACTTTCACTATTCCATCGTCAACACTCTTACAATCACTTCCACCCTCAAATCCTTCCACTCCTTTAAATCTTACTGCACCTCTGTGCCACACTTGCAGTCATCACTGTTCACATACTCGACTGAACTCTGGCTCGATGAATGGTCTTTCATTTGCCCAACGAAAGGCCTTTTCCATATCCCATGTTATCCTTCCTACCCAGGTACTGAACAAGATGCATTTACCATTAGGCCCGTGAAGCTGCTTCGCCACAATTTCTCCCTTTTCAAAGTTTGTACCCAATAACAAATTCCCTCCTAACTCAAGTTCTTCATTTTTTTCATCATCAGCACAATTATAACCTTCAATATTTCCAACAATCTCCCTAACCTGGGCATCAATTATACCAGCTTCAGCTGTACCCCTTTGAATCTTCTGCACATGTAACACTGCCTCTACCTTTAGGCCTACTTCATCTACTGCTGCTTTAGTTTCAAAAACTTCTATAGAACCTTCTACCAGTTCAGCTACTTGTATAATTTCACATTTTACTTTCTTACTGATCTCATCAACCTTGTTTTAAAAAATGTGTAATTTTCCCTCCAATTCACCTACCATCGTCTTAGTTTTTGCCTCAATCAGTCCTCTGATTATTGCTGCTAAATCTTAATGAGCCATGTTCTCCTTTAAAAAAAAATCTAAAACGGGAGAAAGCTGGTTGCTGGTTATAAGCCTAGGCCAATCTTAAACAATTGTCTCTTCTTCATTACGGAAACTAAACACTCTCCTATTACACAGTAAATTTAAAAACAATGTTGCACATAGTCTGAACAAAACAAACACCATTTTTTTAGAATTTTGAAAATATCTACACAGAGTGCAGGATAATTTCGGTGACGTGAGAACAAACACTGCTGGAAGCATATCTTCACACACTGCAAATGCCGGTTACCTGGTCACGTCGCCTCCTGACATGTAGCACCTTACAATGCAACAAGCATAATGATCTCTGCCACTGCTGTTCTTAGGCTGCTGCTGATAAGGTTACACAATATGTAACCTGTCGTTGACCGTGACTCCCGCTCACCTGGCGAAGCATGATGTCGCTGCACTGACAATCCACTGCCGTAATACCACTTGAAATGCTGTGTTATATTTTTTTTACATTGCGCTGCGCCGAAGCAAAAAAAAATTGGTGATCAGCAATTTCCCATACATGACACTAAAGTACTATGATACCTTCAACATTCTGGTAATTGCACCTAAATGTAAGGGGGACGTAACTTAACCTACATCCTGGTCATGGCACCAAAATGTAAGGATGTTAAGATAAATAATCAGGCATGGGCACTCCACCTTCTTCCACAGAATAAATGCAGTAATCTGGCCGGAAAAGTTTACTTAACCTCACTGAATGTTACATTTCTATCGTACAAATTTCTGAATGTCACAAAGACAAACACAAAAGAAATGAAGACACATATCAAACTGAATTTAAATTTTGGTTAGTGCACTTCCGCGAGAGAACCAGTCCAAATGGCAATATAATTAAAAGTCCGCATCCTGTCAGAAAAATACAACTAAATTAATATCACTGCCATAAAACTTTTAACACCGGCCCAAAAAATTATTACAATGATACAGAATCACTCAAATCTGTTAGTCCTCTAGATTCTAGTACATCTGAACTTGCACCTTCGTACCGTCTTGCAGCCTACCTCTCAGTTGCCCCAAATAATACGTCCGGCTACCTCAGCCACCACACGAATCACATAAAACCTGTCCGGCTTCTTCTGCTGACACTACAAGAGTAAGATACAAACATGTCCGGCTACTTCTGCCGACACTACAAGAATTACATACAAACATGTCTGGCTACTTCTGCTGACACTAAAGAGTCCCGTAATGGCGGACCTCGCCAAGCCAAGCTGGCTCTCCCTCTGCAGCGCCCCTGGTGGCCACCCAACTCACCAGACAAACATATACGTTATTGAAATGAAAACTACATAATACATGATGAATAATTAGAATCCTTACTTCATAAACATCCTCTCAAATGAAAATATGGCTTTCAAAAACATAATTACACTTAAAATTATAACATAAAGTTCAATAATTTTAAACTGTATGTCTTTTGATTGGCCTACGCCGGCCCGTGCAAAACATATCACTGTCTCGTGCACACTCAACTTGTGGCCATATACGTGTGCTCCAGTGAAAAGTAATAGTAGTAATAGTAAATATGGTTGAAATCTAAATTTGGCTATACCAGGAATTGGGTAATCACACCTGTGCCAAAACACTCAATTTGCCAACAGTACACCCAGCTTGAAGTCAAATACAGTTACTGTTCAAATCAAAACTGCTGTAAATAATTATCTTAAATTAAAATTAAAACACAAAGTAACCTCTACCTAAACAAACCAAATTAAATATAAAATAGGTAACTTCAACATTGATACAGGTAAAGACCCTTCTGAACTTAAGTCAACAATACCACACAAAATCTTATGTGGAGTTGATAATAAACAATGTCATTTACTTGCTAGAAAAGAAATTAACCTTTAACTTTTTCGTACAAAGAGATGTTATTGAGTTGGCGCCTTAAAAAAAATCATGTTTGTGTATAAGTCTACAACAAGAACCGTGAGTGTTAACCCACAAATTCTTTTAAAATAAATGGCAGGCATCTTTTATTTTAATTTACTGCAATGCATTTTTTTCAATTGATAATTTGCTTCTTTCTTTGTAACTTTTTGATAGAAATACGAAGCTGTGGGAGAGTTAGTTATCAAGGCTGAAGGTTTTTCCAATTCCCGACTTCTGATACACGCCTTAATAGCCCATTATCGTTTTCAATTACCATCCAGGTTATTTAATCCCCACATTGCAATATATTATATATACGCACAGAATATTAAAGTAACACATTATAATAATCTCAAACACTGTCACTTTTCACACTCATAAATGGCTGTCCTTTGTTTTGGTTACAGGTCGACTGATAATGGCGTGGTTGTTTGTATAATACTGTAGTTATAAAATTATGTGACTTGAATAGAATAAATTCGTTAACTGAGTAATGCTGGATACGGAGTCGTGTTATTGTATTAAGTTTCCTCCAATATACTTACTTATTTTTCATTAATAATACCACTATTTTCAACGTCGGTGATGGAAGTTAACTGGTTTGTTGTTCAGGTCTGCCACTGCTGTTTCATTCGACCATACAATCTCGTCCGGTTGTTTTAAATGGCATGTTATTCTGGCATGTGTTACAAATATTGGTAGCATCAGCTGTCAGAATACAGAATTCTTATATGATATGGACTTTACTTGCTGTCTGTCTGCCGCCCCACAAAAATATTGAATCCTATTTAAGTTTAATGTCGCTAGATGTTGCTGAAGTTTTATTTTGTTAAAAATCCCAATACTAGCAATTGTGATTGTTCATTATATTTGTTTGCATGGACTATAATTATAACTTTATTTTTAATAGTTATAGTATCACGTTCACATGTTTGATGTTTCTAGGGATGTCTCGGAGAAATACGAATTGGAAGTTCTTTGTTGCCATATTTTGCTTTGGAGCAGTTGAATGCAGAAAATCTGACGTCACGTGACTTTTTATATTTATCAGCACCACTGCAACAAGTAGACTTAGGTTGCGAACTGTGTTTCAACTACGAGTGCAAGAACGGCGGATGGTGTGAATCTCCAAAGGAATTGTATTCATGCAAATGCCCCATTGGTTTTGAGGGCATTGATTGCTCCTCTGATATCAATGAATGTGCAACTAACGAGTGCATGAACAATGCCACTTGCAAGGATGAAATTGGAAAATACTCGTGCTTATGTGTCCCTGGTTGGACAGGACAGTGGTGAGTACTTCGTTGCATATATATCCAGTTAGGAGACAGTATTAATTTGCTTTCAAAACTGTAGTACAGTATACAGTAAATGAATAGTTTTAATTTTTTATTTATTATTGTTATTTTACATATTTTGTCACTGTAAAGTTGCCATAAATTTTATTTATTGTCCAAATGTTTTAATCTTGTCCTAGCTAACATAAATAAAATATATCGATAATGGCTAAAAACTACATTCTTAGAACTTGTGTACTAAGCTCATAAGTAACGAAGAAGTATACATCTTAGCTTCTGTAGTTCAGTATGTTGTCTTTTGACATGTACAGTTGTATCATACTCTTTAGATATAATTTGCATGTACTATTGGACTACCAGTGAGTGTAATTGGGGCCTTGAAGTGCACCTGTTCCAAGTCTTAACTCTTGCTAGTGCAGAGGGGCCAGACTTCTTGCCTCCCATCAAGGAAATCCAGGTTCGATTCCTGGCAGGGTCAGACCCCTGATTTTCGCCTGTGGGAATCGTGCCTGATAATGCCGTTGGTCGGCTGGTTTTCTAGGGGATATCCCATTTCCTCCACCCGTTCATTTCGGCACTGCTCCATATTCACCTCGTAACCCCTCTCCAGCGCTAAGGCCCTCAGTTTTAAGTGCTGACCAAACTCTCTCACTCACTCATTAACTCTTGGTGGCTCACCACTTGTCTCTTAAGTGCAAGGTGCTAAATCTGGCATCTAACCCTTCTGTCAAGGACTTCTCTTAACGTAGACATCTTTCACACATTGAGATAAGGCATCATTGACAATTTGACGCGAATCTCACTGCGTTAGGCGTGTGGGGTTGCAAGTAAGATTGCTGAATGTGAGCTGTGTATGTATCTAGAAGACCTTTAGGGTAAAGAGCATGAGATATTGGTATGGTTCTTCTAGAGTAGTTGGTAATAGAGTTATCCTCGACCCAGCGAGTGACTACTGAGTGAGCCAACAAGGACAAGCTCTACTTGCTAGCGCAGGGTGTCATCTTTACATAAATAGAGGGAAAGGCAGATATCACTCACCTTGTATTGATATCAAGTGTTGGTACACAGGTTAATCTCATGAAAGGAGAAAACAAGGTAATTCAGTTTCATAGGGTGTTTATATTCTTTAACACAAGTTACAGCACTTGTCACAGCATGATGAATACAACATTAGCTTTGGTACATGGTCCACAATCAGGGTTTCAGTCAATCACAATTTGATGACATACGTTACAACACTGGAGTCTGAATATGAGATATACGGAAAACAGGATACGATACAAACAGTATGACAACATTGACAATAGCAACATAAATTATCACAGGGCATGTCATGATGTGCATACGACTTTACATGGCACTCCGGGCCGATCAGATATTGGGAAGAAATTAATGGCCTTACTCGTGGCCAAAACTGGGTGGCGATCATCTCTTTGATCCTGATAGGTTTGCAATACTCAATACTCTCTTTATTTAGGTGCTGCGGCCGTCGACGATACTGTACTAACAAACAATACTGGGTTACTGGTAATTATGCAGCAATCTCTCTGATCCTGGGGAAAGATTACTACATTCCGTAACTTTCAATATACTTTATGACACGGGGAAGTGTATAATAACACTTAAGAACTGGCATTACCTAGGGGTGTGTCCTCTTATTCAATACGCTGCGCAGTAGATGTGCATGGCAGCGCCACCTTCGTCTCTGCCCCTTGGCACGTCCCTAAGAGTGTATAGGTAAGGTGTGAAGAGAGTCGGGAGCCCAGTGAGCTGCCAGCGAACTCTTTTGGGAGTGCCATGCTGGGCCAGCCTGAAGGCCGAGCTGCTGACGATTGACTACTTGGGTACAGCGCCCGCCTTATATACCCCTGAGGAGGGCTGAAAGTACCGTTAGCAAAATGGCCGCTCAGCCACTCGAGGATGTCTGCATCTACAGGTGTCCCATGCTTGCACAAGGAAATACTCTCTCGTGGCACAAAGTTACTCTGTTACACAAATAAACTTCCTGACTTTAATTATAAATGCGTGTATTGCCGTTTAACATGTACACAACCCTTGCTTAATAATAAAATACATTTCTACGCAATAACAAACAGTACAATTTATATTGACGTGCGTATTTCCCGTGATCGTTGTTTCATAGTGCACTTTTACAGAGTCCGTGCACGGGATTGGCACCACTGGTAAGACATTTGGCCGTATTTGTAAACAAACATTGGATAACACTTGGGCATAAGTAAATACTGTTTCACAATTAAAGCTTTGTCTCCACCATCTTAAATGCTTAAATATTATCATTACGTGAAAATAAACAGCAACACGGCAATCTGCAAAGGTGCTGGTGAATACTACTGCCCTTAGGCCTAAATGGTAAAGTGTTAAAAATCGGGGGCGAGAGTTAACGTAATTTATAAGTCGACGTAACAGGATGGCGTCAGACTTTATATTCAAAATTTTCTGTAATATTGCAGGTATGCTATGCTATCTACTGGTCACACTGTCAACAGTGAGTGAAGAGCAGTCTTTCGAAAGCTATGAAATTGTTTGAAATCATTAAGTTCGCCAAGGTACATTTTTTGACATCCTATTACTTTAGAAGTATATAAAATTGGCAGAAATTTTTTTCCCTGCCTTCTAAAATGGTTACAGTTCATAAATTACAGTAAAACCTCGTTATAAAGAGTATGGCTTATAACACCACCTTCATTTTAACCACTTTTGTGTGTACTGTATAGTACATGTAAATTATCTGGATATAACAAATCTTGTAGGAAGGCAGTTTTTGTTGTGTCTGCCTGTCTGTCCCCAGACACAAAAACACACAGACATACATACACACAGACATACATACACACACAGACAGACAACAGACAGACACACAAACAGACACACACACATACATAGACAGACATACACAGACAGACAGACACACACAGACAGACACACAGAGAGACACACAGATTAGGAAAACCCAAACTCATTACAAAATGGTTGCTTTCAATGTTAACTTACCTAGGATATACATGTAAACAAATTTTCAGTGCATCTGTAAATTGCAACTTCGTTTTTGGCTGTGTTTATTTCAGGTGTGAGAATGAAATCAATGAATGTGATTCCAACCCTTGTCAGAACAATGGTACGTGTATTGATGGGAAAGGAATGTTTGAATGTAACTGTACTGATGAGTTCATGGGACGACATTGTGAATACTATAAACTAATTACATGTGAAAATATGCCTTGTAAGAATGGCTCCACTTGTACAGATGTTAAAAGTAAGTGCAATGTATTCAAATACATACTATAATTTCTTTGGTTATTCTATTCTGTAAAGTAGTACTTTGAGTACGGAAACAGACGTAAAGGTAAGTTGAAAAAAGTGTAAAATATTGTTGTTCCAATAAATTGAAATTTTTTGTACGTCACCACTGAAATTAAAATTGTGTAGAGAAATATTGTTGGGTTGCGGTCAGGCCACCGCAATCTGGGTTGCCAGGTTTTCACATGTTGAAACTTGGAGATTGTTGCTGTTGGGTAGCAGATTTTCTCGGGGATCTCTCATTTCAACCACATTTGAATTCCGTTGCTGCAGCACATCTGCAACATCTAACATGTCGTACATACATTATCCAGGTCATGTGTTCAATGGACATGTCTCTCAGTCTCGGGTAAAGCAGTTAGCCGTACTTCATTTAGACCTTCTGCTGTCCTTTATGACCCTGCTTGAGCGGAAACATACCCTGTGGATATTTAATTTCCAACGGTGTATATTATTGAGTAGGCCTTCCATGTTTGTTGTAGTTTCTGTAGCCTAATAAAATAACCATAAATGTCTTACATAGTACCAAATCAGGTTACTGAATTTTATTTCTTTGAAAAACATGTTTCACGTGATCTAGTAAGGGTTGTCTCCATGGTTACTCACCTTTAATGTGTCTGTGATTCCTACTTCTTTCATCGTTGAAGATTAACCCAAAGGTCTAGTGAGTTCTTAGTATGTTGGTGAGACCATACCTAAGGTTTTGTTTAGTTATTTTTAATGTGACTGGGACCGTGACTTCCTGATGGCATTTTATAAGCCGGAATGAGGCTTTCTTCAAGTCTCTGTTATACCTTGCACGTCCCTTATATAACCATGGATGTTGGGATGAGTAAAATACTTTCTGACTTTATCAGGATACCCTGGGAAATACCTACACATTTTAGTATTTATTTAGTACAATCACTGCATTGACCTTCTCTTTGTCCATTGCCAATTTAGAATTGTTATTTTATCTCTAGTAACGGTTCAATTATAAGGTTTATATTGTCTGTTTCAAATACCTGATTGATACATCAGAAAAGATTTGAGCCAATAAATAAATAATAATTGGTAGTCAAAAATGTTATTTGCTGTTCCATTACTGCATGAATTTTGTTGCAGATTTTCCAAAAATAGTTCTGAATTTTTTAAGTTTAACCTAGTAAATACATTTCCACAATATTTAACAGTACAAAGTAAGACAACCTTGGAATATTTTTAATTTGTAAGAAAGTTAACCTCGGTAATGTACGCTACTTTTTATGCAAGATCTAAATTGATTTGGTCTTGGGAGTATTTTGAGCTTTAAAGAAATCCAAGTAACAAAAATGTAAAATGTATTAAAAATTGAACTACTGTGTACATCAAAATTTTATGTACTGAGCAAAACATTTTACTTTTTTTGGCCCATTAACCTAACTAAAACAAAGCACAGCTGAATGTCCCGAATAATGAGTGTAAATAATCAATTGCTTGAAGTAATGACAAAAAAGAAAATAAGCAGATCATATTTTGTAACTGAATTAAAACTTCTGCTGTTGTGTTGAAAGTTTTTATTTTCTTTTAAATAGTTTTGAAAGGAATGTCGGTATGAACAATGTGTGTACTGTATATGTACGTACTGGAAGAATTAATAACAAATAAGGAAAAAGAATGCTGTTCAAGTCTGTAATTTACGTTTACATGTGCATCAGCCCTTAAAACTGCTGACCAATACTATTATGTGTTGGGAATTTGCACTATTTTATGCTATTAAAGAAGTAAATTGTAAATTTTTAATTTACTTGTATTGTGTGTATGTCATAACACACACAATGTGATCAAATAACAAATCATGAACTTTACATAACATAATGTGTTGTGAACTAACAATAAATATTAATAAATACTTTAATATACTTTAAATTAGTTGTAATTTATGTAACTTGATTTTTTTTTCCCTATGCTATGTAATGGAACAACTTGTCAAAATTGTGCTTTTGAAAACTGGAAATATTCTTTCTCAATATATGATCACTCTAGTAATGGGCCCTATGTATGTGAGCTAGTTCAACAGAATACCATTAATTATGTTAGTAGTTAATGAAATATAGCACTGAAGGTTTTAGCTTATTTCGTAATATTGAACAAGGTGGCACAAAATAACATGTTGAACTCACATTCAAGAAGACCCAGGTTAAAATCCTGACTCTGGTCACCCTGCTTTTTGTTTTTCGTGGTTTCCCAAAATACTTGGGGCAAATGCTTGGATGGTTCATTATCAAAAGCCATTGTTAATTCCTTTCCTTCCTGCCCTTATGTGGAATGGTTTGTAACAGTCTGTAATGATGCTATTGATGCAACAGTAAGTCTACTTAAATAAAATTTATGAGTAATAAATATTATTTGTTGTATGCTTTGTTAAGGTTTACTTTTATACTACAATTCATTCGTTTCAGATGAGAAGACAGGAGACAATTTCACGTGCACGTGTGCTGCTGGTTTTGAAGGAGTTTACTGTGATCTGGCTTACTGTTTAGCTAAGCCATGTGAGAATGGTGCCACTTGTAATTTATCTGGCATGGTAATTATTTTATTCTGTATTTTATTTATCTATTTGTTTGTAAAATAAAATGTTTTCCCAGAAAACCTCTTGTGTAGAACAAAGGGTAGGAAAAAAATATTGGGTTAAGGAGTGGATTTCATTGATAGATAATTGGTCATGTTTATGATATTGCTACCTGTTGTACCTGTACTGGCAGGTAGGTACTCATGGTTTTACACATATATAAAGTTGGAAGACTCGTTACTTATGTGGCTCGCACATCCAAATTAATTACTACTGTATTAATGTCCCTCATGAATATTTATTCATTGTTTGTAAGTGTACGTACATGGACATAATTGAAGACTCAAGTGGATGAAGGTGTTATGTTACAAAATAAAAGTTCTGAGTAAAGTGACATTAAAGTTGGTTCCAGCTATGCCTAACAGTGTAACATAACCCTTTCATTCACACTTTATCTGGAAACGTGTGGCTTTTATGTGAATTATGAGAGTGCTATGTGAAAAAATTGGTACACCTTTGTTCATGGAAAATACTGGATTTTTTAAAAATTGTAACAGAATACCTTCATCCACTTGCGTCTTCATAATACATGATGCGGACTTTGTGAAGAAACACTTACTAGACAGTGGATGTGTCTTGGGGTGTAAAAATTATTACCGGTAATTTACTTAAAAGTTAAGCAACATTATGTTGTTGGTCAGATGAAATGCATCACATTGTGCTTCATAAATCAGTATTACTTTGCTGGCAGCTAAATTTAAGTTTTAATTTCATGCCTGGTGAAACTTTGTAAGAGAGAAGCACTCAGGGGAATTGAAAGACAAGGTGGTTCTAGACAGATTACTACTGCAGAAATACGGTAATTCAGATAGAGCAAGGTTTCAGACTCCAAGCATGTCTACATGTTGTGAAGAAGCTAGCACACACATGGCACTTGTAGGAATGGTCACCGTGGGCGCTAGTGTCAAATCACAGTTATGGCCACCTTGTTTAAAAAAAAAAAATGTACCTTAACATAACTTCACATACTTCAGGCCTTAGCCTTTGAACGTGCAGAGAACAATTTTAGGAATTCTACAAAATAACTATACAGTATGTGTAGGGTATTTCTATATCTTAAGGTTTGCCACCCTGAGTGTTGCTTATATTTACGTTTTTGACTGCTTCCTGAAATTGAAAGCTAAGCCTTTACAATTTCAGTATTCATACACATCCATGAATTGCCAGTGGCTGGAGTATAGTGTGCTGCTAGTCTACTGCTGGAGAACTTAATAAAAGATATACGTTGACAGAGCCCTGGAACTGCTTGTATTTGAGTACTGACAAAACACAGATGTTGCACTTACCTAATACATCCTATCGTTGAGCACCTAGTAGTTGGAAAATCACTGCCTAAACACTATGCTGAACATTGTACACACAAGGGATGAAGAGGAGCACAGATCCCACGCTGCTTGCTTGATAGCGTTTAAGTACGATAAAATCATAATTTAATGTTTTTATGAAATTATGTTAGTTTTATAAACGATACTTATAAGTAAAGTTTCCTCTTACAAAACAGTTGTAGCTTTCATAGTTTTCTCATGATGATTTGTCAAAGTCAAAATTTGCTTGTTACGCTGCTACGCAAATAATGAAAACCAACTGAAACAAAATAATTCACTGTGAACTTGCATCCCATAAGCTATGCAATAAACCACAACCTAATATTTTTAATTTTTCTAAATAAAAAATCACAAACGTACTGAAAAAGTTGCAAATTCAGATATTTATTTTAAATATAAAAATTTTCAATTTTATTACTACTACTACTAGTACTGCTGCTGCTGCTCCTACTACTACTACTGCTGCTGCTGCTACTACTACTACTACTACTACTACTACTACTACTACTACTACTACTACTGCTGCTGCTGTTACTACTACTACTGCTACTACAAGTATAAGTACAACTACTACTACAACTACTACAACAATTACTACAACAACAACTACTACAACAACAACTACTACAACAACAAATACTACTACTACAACTACTACTACTTCTACTACTACAACTACTACTACTTCTACTACTGCTACTACTACTACTGCTGCTACTGCTACTACTACTGCTACTACTGCTGCTGCTACTACTACTACTACTCCTACTACTACTACTAATACTACTGCTACTACTACTACTTCTACTACTACTGCTGCTGCTACTACTACTACTTCTAATACTACAACTACTACTACTTCTACTACTGCTACTACTACTACTGCTACTACTACTTCTACTACTACTACTACTGCTGTTATTACTACTGCTGCTGCTACTACTACTACTACTACTACTTCTACTACTACTACTATTGCTGCTACTACAACTACTACTACTTCTATTACTACTTCTATTACTACTTCTACTACTACAACTACTACTACTTCTACTACTGCTACTACTACTTCTACTACTGCTACTACTACTTCTACTACTGCTACTAAAGCTGCTACTACTGCTACTGCTACTACTACTGCTACTACTACGACTGCTACTACTACTGCTGCTGCTACTACTACTACTGCTGCTACTACTACTACTTCTACTACTACAACTACTACTACTTCTACTACTACAACAACTACTACTTCTACTACTACTACTTCTACTACTGCTGCTACTGCTACTACTGCTACTACTACTGCTACTACTACTACTTCTACTACTACTACTTCTACTACTACTTCTACTACTACTACTTCTACTTCTACTACAACTACTACTACAACTACTACTACTTCTACTACTACAACTACTTATACTTATACTTCTACTACTACTACTTCTACTACTACTACTTCTACTACTACTTATACTTCTTCTACTACTTCTACTACTACTTCTACTACTACTTCTACTACTACTACTTCTACTACAACTACTACTACTTCTACTACTACAACTACTACTACTGCTACTACTGCTACTACTACTTCTACTACTACTACTTCTACTACTACTACTTCTACTACTACTTATACTTCTTCTACTACTTCTACTACTTCTACTACTACAACTACTACTACTGATGCTGCTACTACTACTACTTCTACTACTACTACTTCTACTACTACTACTACTACTTCTTCTACTACAACTACTACTACTTCTACTACTACTGCTGTTATTACTACTGCTGCTACTACTGCTACTACTACTACTACTACTATTGCTGCTACTACAACTACTTCTACTTCTACTACTACTTCTACTACTACAACCACTTCTACTTCTACTACTACTACTACTACTACTACTACTACGCAGCCCTTGGCATGTTATTTAATTCACTGTGAGTTAATCTAAGTCAATTGGTTGTCACTATTTGCTTGGCAGTAGAACATGCAAATTTTGAATTTGACGCATCGTTAATGAGAAAACTATGTGTACTAAAATTGTTTCGTTTTAGGAATGTGCAGTCACAAGTATCCTCTACAAAACTAACACTATTTCATGTAAACATAAAATTATGATTTTTATCGTGCTTGCCCTAGGTAAACATATTTTTCTTGTTTGAAGCATCTAAGTGTGAAAGCCGTAAGTACAACAAAATATGCTCATCATGCACCTCTCTGTTGTCTCTAGGAGCAAGTCTCTGAATTGGTAGGAAGTCTTCTCGCTAACAACTTGCCTCTATGAAATAGTCATTGGTGGACCCTGTCATTTAAGATGTAGTATTAAAACTATAGGTATAGCTTTTAAAAGGTTTTGTGCCAAGATTTTCATACCTTAAAAGGACTTTTTTTTTTCCAGTTTGAAAGTAAACTTTAGAAACAAATGGAGGACCTGAAATAATTAAATTTTTATATGCGGTACATAAGTGTAATGTTCTTTGACTGCTATTCCTATGCAGGCATCACATACAAATGCTGAGTAGTTTCCAAGCGAACTTGTAATGGCAGAATCTCTGCACGCAGTTCAAGAACCTAGGCAGTTGGCCAGCTTAAAGCTGGTTCAATGTCAACTTATAACTCTGTTGAAAATGACTTGCAGTATATGTAGGTACATAGATATGCTGGAAAAATTTAATAAGAGAGTTAACTTGGTATATGAAACCCAACTTCTAAAGTGGGGGCTAAGTTTACTTACGCTTGTTTCAGGTTCCATTTTGTCAGTGCGTGGCAGGGTACACAGGAAAGTATTGTGAAACAGATATTAATGAGTGCATTGTTGGACCTGACAACAAGTCTCCTTGCATGAATGGAGGAATGTGTATTGATGGGCTTAATAAATTTACATGTGACTGTTCTGGAACAGGTATTTTTTTTTACTATAATTATGTTATTTCTGTATCTAGTTTTATACTTTTCCATAATGTTTGAAAGTTTATGTGTAGTATTATTGATTTTTTTGTTTCATGTAGTAGGTGTATGTTTCAGTTGTTCCAGTATAAATACATAACAATAGTTGGTTATAAGTTATTGGAAACATTGTACGTGCTACATGCATGTGTTTTTGTAATGGAAAACCATTAATGCTAATATTTTATATGCTGTGTTGTATTTATAGTACTGTACAAATATTAGTTCTGAAAACTGATTATGATTACATCCATCTATGTATATTTGAATATAAGAAGTCCTCTCATAACGGTAAATGATGTAATGTTGTTCCACTACAAAGTAGTCCGTAGTTTATATTTACATTTTTTCCACAGCATTACAGTGTCTTGGTACAAAGAAATTTTTTTGCTATTTAGTCAGGTTTATTTTTCATATTGTGGTGGTACTTGGGCTCTTGTCCAGTCACCACTGTGCTGAGGCTTGTGGTGCAATCCAGCTGCTCGTGGGCGAACATACTCTTACTCAGGGTTTCGTGGGGTTCGAAGGGTGGATAGTTCGTGCAAGACGAAAATTCAAATTCAGTGTAACTGCATTATTTTATTTGGCTCAAAGGTGGCCACCTCCCCCGCCATTTCTTACAAAGATATTACACAGTCATCCATCACAATAGAGACAAACAAAGAAAAACATTATGGCCGAAAATCATACAACTTAACACTCGTCGTGAACAGAGAGAAAAAAAATTAAACATTACTGCGTAGCAAAGCCTAGGTAAAATGAACTGCCATCAAGCCCCTCTTTAGGCCGCATGGCCTTTTACAGAAACTGCCCACAAGATTTATTCTACATGTAACTTCCACAATCAGCGTCCTTTATGTTCATATTTTGCGCCCGCGCACACGCCAAGTTTTCCATCTTTAACTCCAGTCGGGGAAAAGTCCGACAAAAGAATCAAAAACTACGAGATACCTTAATCACGTGTGTCTCCCTCAACAGCCCGGCACTCGGTGATCCCTCTCTCTCCCTGTGCGACCCCCGTAGCAGCCCTCCCAGTGCCCAGCATGCCAGGCTTCCGCTAAAATGTTCTAGAACATTCCGTGGACCTTCTAGAAATTGTCCAGCACGCAACTTAATAAATTAAAACGGAAACTCCCACTCCAATGTGCCAAACCTAATATAATCAAAAATTAATTTTAATATCATGATAAAAAAAATTAATATAGATATATATTTATTATTGGTCTAGATCTTGGAATAGTTTTCTTTACCTCATAACACAGGGTTGCAAACACAGAATTGTAAATGTTATATCTCAACCTGCTTAAAGTCATCGTTTACCCAGACCTGTTTGCAGTTCAATGCATTTAGCACCCTGTTACCCGGGTAGTTTCCTACCTAACAGCACCATGCCTACATCTCTTAATTTACATTACACTAAGACAAAAAAAAATACAATCCTTACAAACTTCCCTCAGGGCATTTCAGTGTTCCAGGTAAGGCGGGCATGCAACAATTCAAATTTTTTAGGTGGTGACCCTCTACATACTACCCGAATACCTGACAATTGTTGACCAGTTAAGTACTAGGTCTTGGGGTGTCGGCATCTATTACATGAACACAAAGGAAAAAAAAACAAACGATAAAAAAATAGCCCCTGAGGCTCACTGGTCGCTTCACAATATATAAAATGTGCCAGTTTGGTTGAAGTTTACAAAATTTGGACTTGTAAAATATTCTTAAATGTCTCTTGTCTGGAAGTGGTATAACTGATAATTTCAGAGTGTAATAAATTATTATGTACTTCCACATTACCTAATTTGATTACCAAACCATTACCACACAACACCAAGTGAACCGTGAAACTTCAGGTATATTTGGGTACTTGAAAACCTGAATCCTGAACTTAACAATGGTCTTATGCAAAAATGTGACTGCTGCAAATTTGTTTCAAGAGGACTACATTTTTTTGTATTCAGGTTAATTGTGCTGATTCAAAATCCATCACTTGATGTGAACCATGAGTCACCAGTTACGAATTTGTTTTATATTTCCAAATTTCAGACCATAAGAGGTCTCCTAATTTTATTGTTTTCTTTGCATATTTGTTACTTTTTTTTTTTTTTTCGAATGTTACTGATGTGATGCTATTGTGTATTTTCTATCAGCCAAACCTCTTTGTTATGCAGGATACGAAGGCCAGACTTGTGAAGAAGATATTGATGAATGTGTTATGTCAACAGTATATTGTGGGAGGGGAACATGCTTAAATCGGCAGGGTTCCTACACATGTAAATGTGACAGTGGGAAATGTGGCATACATTGTAACTTTACAGACCCTTGTGAGGTAAGATGTAATCTTTGATTAACTTGGTTTATCCTGAAACATAATATGTATTTGTAAATACGGTACATATACCTAATTTTGATAGCTGTGAAGTCAAGAATATAATATTTTAGAACTAAATACTTTTATTACAAGAGAATACTTTTGATTACTGTTTGCGTATGTCCATGGCACAAATGTCCTTAAAACATCAGTAGTAAAGTATGGTAACATCCTTTCTTGCTTGTTGATACAGTATGTTAAATTTTCTGCTTTCTAGTTGTATTTTACTTTGTGAAGACTAGTTTTAACCATTCAAAAAATGTTATATTTTTGAAGTAAAATGAATGCATTTATTTGCATACACTTATACAGTGTATGTATTATGTGTGTGTATCTGAGAATGCATATGCGTGTGCATACATGTCTGCACATGTGCATGTGCGTATTGAATTTACTGGTACCCTTCAAGAGAATTACCAACAGTCCATGCAGTCAGTTGATGGTTTTTGTGAAGATGTCTTTAATATCCATGCCATAACATCAAAGCAAAGACATAATGACAATGAAGTTGGCGTGCCACCTACAGTGGGTATAAGTAGAGAGACTTGTTTTCGGTGAAAATATTTTCATGATTTAGTCAATTTTGACAAGGCAAATTTGTTGACTTTTTCGTCAATTTTCAAGTCATTTTGTCATAAATTTCGCTAATTTTGTAAACGTCAAAGAAAAATTTTGGAGGTAACAAATGTGTGCAAAGTATTGTATTTTTAGTTAAATATTTAAATAAAATTACTTTCCTTACATATATGTTAATTGAGTGGTTGAAAATTTACCCATTTGTTACATTTGATGGTTAGATTAGGCATATTAAACACACCAATACATATGATTGGAATGAGGGATATAATTTTAAAAACTGACATTAGTTGCAAGAATAAGCTGTTATCAGTATTATTTTTCTCAAGTAAAATAGGACACTTTCTACAAAAAATTTAGAAAATTCAGAACTTAATTTTAGGTTATGTTGGACCACTTTACAATTTTATTATAACCACACAACTATACAATTATACGGCGAGATAATTATTTTTATATCATATTATATGGCATCACATCTGTATTAATTACTCGAAGTTACGAACAACGCCATAAAGAATAAACAAATTTTGAATAGCGTAACCTACATACCTTGAATTTGTTCATTTGTGTTTCGCCTCTAAATGTTCTATTTAAGACGCAAAGATTTCCCCCCCCCCCCCCCCAATATTTTCACTGTTATTTGTTGCTGGAAAAATTATGCTGGATTATGTTATTCGTGCCATGTATTTTACGCGGTGCGTGTGAAGTAAGGTTACATTGCGTTATTTTCCGAGACTCTCATTCTGACAAAATGTACGTCACTCATTACAGACGTAAATTTCTTTGGTCGTAATTAATATTGCCGTATTATAAGATTAATATATATTTTATCATTACAATTTCAAACAAAAATAAACGGGAATCACGTAAAACCAGGATAAACTATCACTTTGCGTTACTTAATCCAAACAGCCGCCATTTTCATGTCTCTTTCGATACTCTCGAAACTCGCTTTCGACTCGTGGTCGAAAATCTATTTTCTTGATTTGTATAATCGATATCTCGAATCGGACGTAATTTACTACAGATTCTGAAGGCAGAATCCACTCCACTTGCTCGTGGAGTTTGAGCGTGGATGCAGTACGCGTAGTGTCCGGTTACGGCCATGGAAATACACACATTTTACCCGTGTTTTTGTAAAAAATTTACTCAAGCCACACTGACATCGCAATTGCATATCATTGTGGGTTTGTGATTTGGGATTTGAATACACACAATTTGTTTCTACTTCGTAACTTGTTTAAGCATCAATGTGCTGAGAAACATGTTATGACAGTGATAGGCATATATTAAGATTTTTGG
>PNEQ01017398.1:0-12268 GCA_003012365.1 Medauroidea extradentata | reverse complement strand
TTTCTTCTCTTGTTCGTGTTCTTTCGTTCTTGTATTTTGTGTCATCACTACCACGCCAGGAAAGTGTTTCCGACCATGCATTACTATGTGATTTCCCATCATCTAGGTGTACTCTATCTCTCCTGAAAGTTTGTGACCAGTGTACTGAAAAATCCTGTATAGACACTCGTGGAGAATGAGGCCAAGGTCTGGAATTTTTTATTCCGAAAGGAAAAGCTCAACTAAGGGCAGCTGCCGTTTCTGGTGTTTCTCATAGCACAGTGCAGAAAATAAAAGTGGAAACAAAGAGGATCGGCACTGATGGAAGATCCTTTGTTACACCTGATTAGAAGAGACGGAGGGCCTGTAAGTTTGAATTGGATGATTTTGATTAAGCAGTTCGTTGTAGGACTGTGTACAACTTTTATATAACTGAGAAATGTGTTCCTGCCATCGAAAAGTTACTAGAGAAACTTCATAATTACATTAATTTTGAAGACAGTAATAAAACTTTACAAAAAATTTTGAAAAAGATTAGATTTAGTTGAAAAAATAAATAAATTACAGAGTCTTCTTTCGATTGAGAACTCTGACATATAATAGAAACAAATTGAATATACAGTATAAGAGCTATAAAATAATTCACAGACAAAAATAGAAATATAGTGTACATGGATGAAACAAATATTTTATCATTGCACGTACAACAAAATTCCTGGAGCGATGACTTGGTGCACTGCCTATTGACGCCGGTTTCAAAAGCAAAGCGATTGATAATAGTTAGAGATGGGGAAATTTCGCGAATTCAATGACCTGCATGTTAGAATCAAATATCCTGTGCGTACTCAAGTCCCAAACATTTGTCCACTAGCTGCTACTCAGTGGAACAGCAGACAATGAACGAATAAACAGGGCTCGAGTACGCAAAGGGTATTTTATTCTAACATCCAGGTTATTGAATTCTCGAAATTTCACCATCTCTAAGTGCATACTGAGGTGAAAACTGATTCATACCAAATGCATTGATGATGTGGAAGTCTCAGCAATCTACAGGAGATTACCATCACTACGTGAACAAAGAAAACTACGAAATGTGGTTAAGGGAAAAACACTTTACCTAATATTTGTTTCAACCATGTAGTTGTCTTAAACAACGCACCTTATCACAACGTCCAGATTAATAAATCACCAACATCCAACTCTACGAAACAAGAAATGCAAGAGTGGTTGAGACAACATAACATTCCATTTGCAAATGACATGCTGAAGCCCATTCTTTATGAGCTTATAAAACAATACAAGCCTCAGCAAGCTGTCTATTCAGTAGATGAAATATTTTAACGTTAGAGACGTATACAACTCTCGGTTTACTCCCTTATCACAAAAACTTAAATCCTATAGAAGATATGTGGGCTGAACTGAAAATAAAAGTTGCATCACAAAATGTCTCCTGTAATTTCAGTGATGTGCAACGATACTGTGAACATGTTAAGAAACTTCAAATATAGTATTGCGACTTGGATGCTCGTTTCGACATTAACATTGATCCCATTGTAATAAAATGCTAGGAGGTGTAGACAGTGACAATGATAGTGATAGTATGAAGGATGACTGCAATATGGGATTGTCAAGTGACAAAATGAAAGGCGTCAATGAGCTGGAAGGCAGCAGTGAATGAGGCTAGTGAGTAGCCAGTGTTTTCAGTTGCAATGTACGTGTGGTTGTTGACATTCCGACTGGATCCCTCCCTTCTCTCCCCACACTCCTGCACCAAACAACAATAAAGCTGGGACATATCACAAGCCTTCAGACATACTGCGCCTAGTGTTATAAAGGTGTATTGATACAATTATGTGTTTCATAAGTTGAAATGTCTTGTCTTTGCAAGGAAGCTTGTTAAACATATTAATTGTAGTAATTCTTAGCTATGCTTTTTTTTTTCCACTCAATATCTTCTTTCTTTCCAGGAGAAGCCATGTAAGAATGGTGGGACGTGCAATGAATTCTGTGTTGAATCTCCCGACAAGTATGCCTGTATATGTATGGCTGGTTTTGCTGGTATTAACTGCACCGAAGTAAGTGTTGTAGTCAAGTAACTTCTTAAACATGGAAATGTATGACTACATTAATTATTTTCAGTGAAAGTGCTTTAATGACTGGCCTTCAAATCTCCGTAGAGGAATGATAATCGTGGCTGTGAAACAAAGCAGAATGTGTATTAGTGGTAACTATCAGTTAAGCATTGGTGTCTTCATTTTTTTATGCTGTTGGCATATGCCAATCTGAGAAAGTGTTATGTCTTTAGCAGTGGATATATATAATATATACTATATATTTACCTATTCTTACATTTAAACTGATAGAATACAAGAAATAGACAGTGTGTACGTCACAAGTGGTAATTTCTTCATAGATAGTAATAGCCAGGTTAAATCTTGTTGACAGGTCACATCATATTGCTAAACTTAATTTGACTAGGTTAAGAAGCTCAATGTTGTTAGTTTGCAAGGAACAGTTTTCGCAGCTAGTTGCGCTGGTATCGGCTGCAATCAATATTTTGCTTCCACGTATGAAGAAAACATTAATTTTCGGCAATGTTCTGTTTTTCACCCAAAGTTCTCTCCGTAAGCTCCAGTATAAAATAGACCACTAACTAAATACCAAAGAAACTAGCAACGGAAGTAGTCCCTTTCCAAAATCGTCAATAAGAAGTTTGATTATCTTCCTAATTTGAAATGGAATTAAACTTAACACTGCTCAATCTTCTTTCATCGTCTACTTCTGCTGATACTGCCATACCTTCCACACACCATAATTCTCAGCTAGAAGTATAGCTTAAAACCCAGATGCCATATTTCAACTCAACTATTTCTGCTCAATATCTTCAGTAAATAAAGGAATAGTTATTAGTGGTTTCAGCTGTCTGTAAAAATGGAATGTGGTGTATGTTACAACTTTTTAATACATAATAATATGCAGTTGTTGAACAACTTATTTCAATTTATATTCTTAGTACTTTATCTGCTGTACACCAAGATCATTTGAAGCTGGTTAGGTCATTATTTCAGGATTGCTGACATGCTGGTCGTTCTTTACAAACTGTGTTAGAAGACTCTTCTCATGTAGTTCTAAAATTTTTTTGGTACAGGTACATATTACTGTTATGGTGCTTGTGTAATAAACCCGAAAATTGTTCCAAACTGAAATGTACATAGCTGGTTTTGTTGTTACTGATAGCTTTAAAATATTATGTCTAAAATTTGTTTGAGAACAATTTTTTTAACATTTATAATGAGGAGATATACTAAAATTAAACAAAATACAGTGTAGCCTTTATGTATTGAACCCAAATGTATTGAATATCTGCATCTATGGAACACATTCTGTTGTCCCGTTTCTCATTTGTCTGCATTTCAAGACCCCATCCGTTGAATGTCTGCATGTATTGAAATTTTTTGTCAGTCCACTGAGAAACAATGAATAGAGGTTCCAGTGTATGTGAACGATAAATCTTTTACATTCTTGTAGTATAATGAAAATGCATAGATTGGAGTTTCAGTCATTAGATATGAAATAATACACAAGCAATGGTTTGACCACTGTTTTACGTGATTATAAAATTTTAGCCTAAATGAGTCGGAACATGTATTATAATTTGGAAGCATGGTAGAAGGTCCTGTAATTGTGAAAGTTATTCCCAAAAATCTTTTGTATGGGACAAAGTATGTTCTCGAGATTATGTAGTAAATCCAATTGCAGCTTATTTTATGATGCTTATTTTTTTACTGTATTAAAAATTTAGATATAATGACTGTTTAGCTGTAACTTGGCCATGACTCATTATTACTTATTTAATTGTGCAAATTCTCTTTTTGGTAAAATAATTTTGTTTATTCCAATTTCCAGAAGTTAAAACATATGTCTAACAAAAAGTTTCTTCAGTATTTAATGGTAATTGTGTTGATTACCAAGCATTGTTCCAATTTTTGGGGCAAACTGTACAGCTGCATGCATGTATTGTCACATATTTATGTAGAGTAATCTTGTTCAGAATATGTAGGATAATTTTGAAAGGGCTAAAATGTAAGAATCTGGTAGTTATTATGCACTGATTGATTGAAATATCAATTTACTGTGGTGGCTCTGATCCCGGCCACTAAATGTTTACCCTTGTCGCTAGCTCAGCCCCAACACCTTCAACATTTCATCGCAGCACTCATCACTTATCTCATCATGGGGGGGTTCGAAAGAGAGAAAGGAGGCACTTATTATATGCTGGAGGAATACTATACTATCCCAAACTCTGTTAAAGAAATCCAGAGTTCCGACTTCATTAAACTTTATTCGCCGATTGCAATATGTGAGAGAAATACACACTCATGGTTTAAACTTTAACTAGATCATACATCAACGTGATGGGCCGTCACGAAATCCACCGCCCCCCCCCCCTTCCCGCTGGGCTAAACACCTATACCAAAGCGCACCACGTGGTACTCCGGCAACTAGCCGGCCAACGTCCGCACACATCCACTGCCATCATGCTAAGAAGGAAGAAGCTGGTCCAGCTCTTACTCCAGGGCCTTCGCCAGAAGCGCCCCAGGGTTACCACCTTGCCAAACAAAGTGGAAAATTTACCGTCGTACAGTTCGGATTACCGTGAATGGCGCTGATTACCAAGTTCAGGGTTGCAAATACAATGAATAAATAATTGTGACATGTATTAAACATAAAGAGGAGTCACAAATTGCAATATTACAAACCCTTTGTTACAAGACAACAGTGCTGCCACGTGGTAAGCGCATGCGTGACATCACATCCAAACCGTGACTATCATTCCAAACCATAGATATCTCAACCAGCTGGGTGTTTAAACATACAGCCACAAACTACACCAAACGATTGGTTACCTTCTGTATCATACAGCTTAAGCAATCAATAGCGGTTCAGCCCATCGAAGATAAAACTACAGTATCAAATAGATGAAGTCATAAGTCTGAGCGGATTGCAACACTTTCTAGTTTATATCTCTGATTGTACAACCAGGCTTCCTCTCCACACGCAGGACGCGTCCCTCTGATCTGTGCCTACGCTGGCACATTCCTAACAGACTCCACTGCCCTTATCACACTAGCAGTCGCTCCTAGGTAGGCCGGGTCCCACACCAACACGTGGTGACTTCGTACTTGCACTACCATTGCTGCAATCGTAATTGTTATTTTATGGTGCACCCAGGGATCCTAGGGTCGTTGCTGACGCCTTTGGCCATCATTGAAATTACCGTGGGGCAGAATACAAAAGCCAACTGGAAATAAATCGAGGGTGAAGGCCAGCAATTCTCTTAAACTACCCAGGGAGATTTGACAAAACGCAGATTGGTAATATCTTCCTCCCAACAGCAGCGGACTCAGGGGCCTGCATCCAGTATGGTATGGACCGGTCCTTAAGGTCGTCCCTGAGCACTCCTCGTAGGCCAAGGCTAGGCTCACTTAAAGTTATACACATACAGTAGTCCCAACATTTCACACTTTCCTTAAATTGAGGTATATTGCGGATCGCCAACCTAGATACACACTATCTACGAGTACCCTTGCCCTGCAGGTTACTATAGTACACTTATCAAGTCACGTACAATTAACACTTACATGTGAAGAAAATACTTACAAACAACAAAAAAGCACTTAAATTACTAATAGTTCCCAAAGTTACTCATCGTACGTCTTAACAGGCAGTGGGCAATCAAACACTGTGATTATTCGAAGTAGCACACAAATGGGGTACAGCATTCAGTGATCCTGTCACGCTGCACCACACAACCCAACCCGGGAAGAGATCAAATCCCTGCCGTTCTAAGTACTGCCTAGACCAAAATATCCTAAAAGTCCACCACACGTCTCCCATGTCCTAGCACTAGAACGGCCTTAATAAATAGGAGTTGTACACGTCCTTTATATAATTCGCATCGGTGACCTGGACTAGTTCCCACACATTAGGCCCGACTGACCTTGAAATCAGGAACGGCCCATCATATAACAGGAATAGTTTGTTTGTCTCTTTGTGGACGAACTGGCTACGTTCTGCTACATGCAGCAACAATTTATCGCCTACCTGAAAGCTCTTCTGTTTTATCGCCTGGCGATTGTTTCTCTTCTGTGCCTCTGCTTTCAACTTGCATCTCACACACTCCAGTCTCTCCTCTCTTGTCTGCCCCGTCTCCAGTGGAAATTCCAAACTTGCGGCCAGTGGTGCCCTCAGAACTCCCCCCCCCCCCTCTGGTCAATTCTACAGGGGCAAACCCAGTACTGCTATGGATTTGAAGGTTGAGGAACTCATTAATCAGGGAGACTGCTTCCACCCAGCAACTGTGTGGGTTGTGACAGTACGTACGTAACAGCTGGCCAATCTCGGGCATGCAGCGCTCGACCGAGTTGCTTTGCAGGTGCCTTACTGAAGCGTAAACCACATCAACCACCGCCTCCAACATCTCCCAGCGCCACACATCCGCAGTAAACTGCATGCCAGCTCCAACATCTCCCAGCGCCACACATCCGCAGTAATCTGCATGCCATGGTCGCTTAGAATGCGTCTAGGTTTTCAGCACTGTGGGAAATGGTCGTACAACATTATATTCACGCACGCAGCTGCAGTGGCCTTCTTCAGTACATAACAATGGGCCATCTTTGTGAATATGTCCAAAACAACCAACAGGTAGCAAACACCCCCCCATCGACTTGGGTAAGGGCCCATACAGGTCAACAGCAACTAAGTTGAAAGGCCCTGCAGGGATAATGGTCTGCCACGGCCCCTCCCAGTTGCGGTTCGGGAACTTTCCCTTTTGGCACAACTCGCAACAGCTGACCAGCTTGCGCACGCATCACGCCACTCCACTTCAGTAATAACTGGACTGCAACAGCCACAGCATTTTTTTCCCCGAAGTGCCCCGTGGACCAATGCACATGTCTCACAAGGTCCTGAATCCATGCCATGGGTACACACACACTCCACTCCCCATTCTCCAGTCCTGCCTTGCAGAAAAGGATGCCACGGTTAATGCAGTACAAGTTCACAACCTTCTCAGTGGCGGGGTCCGCCATGTCTTTCCCCGGGTCCTCCAACACACTGAACACATTGCACCAAATGCCATTGGCCTTTTGCGCTGCCACAATAATCTGGAACCGACTGATCAGTGTCATATCTTTCTGTACCACCATTCTGGCCATCATTGACCCCGCTTTGGTTTTTTCCCCCAATATAACTTCACCGCCTTCTATGACCGTCTGGCTCAGCAGGTCCGCATCACAATTGTCGCGCCCTGTTATGTACTTACTGTATGTCAAAATCTAATTCCTGCAGTGCCAAGCACCAGCGGGTCAGTCTGCTACCCATCAGGCGACATGACTGCAGAAGTGCCAGGCTACGGTGGTCGGATAAAACAGTCACCTGGTATCCTAGCAGGATATTCCGCCACTTGTTCAAGCCCCATACCACGGTCAGACATTCGCGTTCTGTGACAGTATATGCGCGTTCTGCGGCTGCCAGGGAGCGGCTAGAGAAAGCTATCAACCCTTCCGCGTCATCATCCTGTTTCTGTACCAGCTTTATCCCCAGGCCAAACCCTGACGCGTCAGTGTACAGGTAGAACCTCCTACCGAAATCAGGATGTACGGTAACACATTCAGTTGCAAACAATGATTTCGCTGTTTCTAAACTGCTCTGGCATTCCATCATCCATTCCCACTTCGTCCTTTTCTTCAGGAGTCTCAGTAAGCGAAGCGCTCAGCAAACCACCGGTAGAAGTTACGTACTCAGAGAAAGCACGGCAGTTCCTTAGTGTTCCTGGGCGCTGGGAAATCATGTATTACCTCGACCTTGTCTGGATCTATCCTGATGCCTACTGCGCTGAGTATAAACCCCAAGAACTTCACTTCGTTCCGCATAAACAGGGACTTACTCAACTTCAGAGTTAGCCCTACCCTTCTTAGCAGCACAAACAGCCCAGTGAGCACCTCCAGGTGTTCTTCGAAGTTGCAGCTCACGATTAGCAGGTCATCCACATAGTGTACACCACCGCTCCCAATTCTGGGCCTAAGGAACTATCGACTGCGTGACAGAACTCTCCTATGCTGTTTGTCAGTCCAAAAGGAAGCACCCGAAACTGGTAACTGCGGCCATAGTAGAGAAATGCTGTGTACTTTCGGTCAACGGGGTGGGGTGGCACCTGCCAAATCCCCTTACAGAAATCTGATGTGCTAATGTGTTTCACTCTGTGGAATGCCGTGAACAGATTATCAGGTTCTACAGGTGACTGACTATCGAGCACAATGCGGTTGTTTATAGCACGAGTGTCGATGCAGACCCTTAT
Organism: Medauroidea extradentata; assembly: GCA_003012365.1. Lineage (NCBI taxonomy): Eukaryota > Metazoa > Arthropoda > Insecta > Phasmatodea > Phasmatidae > Medauroidea > Medauroidea extradentata. The sequence continues at coordinate 3,930 of PNEQ01017398.1, read as the reverse complement.
GGTGCCGTCCTTTTTTCGCACACGAACGAGCGGGTTCACGAATAGGATGTTCCAGCTCTTGATTATCCCGCCATCCAGCTTCTCCTTAACCTGCCGCTCCACCTCTTTGCGACACGACCAGGGGATCGGGTATGTCCGCTGTCTGAATGGTGTGCTGTCACTAACGGGGATGCACGCCTCGTACTCTCTTGTGCATCCTGGCCGGCTGGAAAAAACATCTCAATGCCTAATCAACAAATCCCTCAGGCATTCCCTTTCCTCCGTGGTGCTAGTCTGACATTTCGACAACACATCGTTCAGCTCCCTCTCCCAGTCATCATCTCTGCTCACCTGAACACTATTAATAGTGACTTGGGGCACGTCGACCCAAGCCAGCGTGTCAGTTGCTTCACCCATTTCCACCTCGCTGACCAACTCAATACGTGGTGAGTGGTGCGCCCGCTGCCACCTAGCAGTCCTGTGTAACATGGGCAATTCCCTGTCTCCTACCTGTATCACTCCATTCATGAAGTCGACAACAACGTCCTCCTCTTGCATGAAATTGACGCTGATAATTAATTCCCGTGTTAGTTGTGGAACAATTAGACAAACAACCCGGTACTGTAAGCCACTAAAGCTCACCTCTAGGAAAACCTGTTTGTTCTCTTTACGCCAGCATCCCTTAGTTGCACCAACAATCGTCACTTGCGGGAGCGTAGGGAACTCTGCCCTCTCCCCTTGCAACGCCTCGTGCAACTCCTGTGACACCGCGTAGATCTCGGATACGGAATCAAACAACACATCTACCCCTTTTCCTGCAATATTGCCGCGCAACTCCAGCACACTCACCAGCTCAGCCTCGTTTTCATCCTCCCTCAGCAAAAAAGCTCGGTCATCGTGTACCATGGTGGTAGCTATCCATCCCAGCCCATCACCTCCGGTCACGCTAGCACTACCACCTAGTCGGCGCAACCACTGCCATTTCCCGACCGGTTACCATGTGTTCCCCTCTGCTTCCCCCCTCGCCATTTTTTCCTGCCGTCGCTACTTGGCCCACCTGGCCCGACGTCACCATTTTTCGTTAAGGAGCGTTGTCGCCAACACCATTACTGATTGGGTGTCTGTCCCTACGGTTACCATGGCTGTGGTGTTCATGCATACAGCCACCATTATTGTGGTACGACCCATGATCACCATAATTTTGGTGTTCATCTCTACGGTTACCATAGTTGTGGTATAGCCCGCAGTCGCCATTATTTAGGTGTTCATCCCTACGGTTACCATGGTTGTGGTGTAGCCCGCGGTCGCCATTATTTTGGTGTTCATCCTTTCGGTTACCATGATTGTGGAATAGCCCGTGTTCACCATTGTTGTACCCCCCGTATCTGTTATCGCCTGCCTGCCATTATCCATGGGTCACCTCTGCTAGACCACCCTCGTGGTATCCCCCATACCGGCCATGCTCCCGGAGCCTAGCCACATTCTGCTCAGCCTCTCCTAACTGGTCCAGTTCTCTCATGATTTCCCTCAACTGCAGTTTCGTCTTAACATTCTTCCCCACTAGTGTTCGCCGCACATCATACGGTGTGTGGGAGTATACTAGTATTATAACGTCTGTGTCACTAAGGGGTTGGTCAAAGTGGCGGGATCGCTCGACCACTTTGATCAGGTGTTCCTCAAGACCCCCTACCTGGCATGTCCCCTGATATAGCACGGCCCTATCCCTTCCTTTTATGCGCGGACTCTCGTATTCCCTCAATAACTGTTTTGAAAACTGCGGGAAATTTATAATTTCCCGGTCACACATTGCCAGCCAATTTATGCATCGCCCTGCTACGGAACGCTTAGCAATCGGGGTCTTCTCCACCTCGCTGCACTCGTATACCCCGAAGAAATCATGCAGCTTCGCTAGGTGCTGGCATGGATGCTCCTCCTCACCCCCACGAAACTTGAGGATATCTTGCTCTCTATAGTTCCGACTCAGCCGCATCACTGTTTTACCTAGCTCGCTCTGCTTTGTTTCGTTATTACTGTTACTACCCTCGCTCATCCTGCCCTCGAGTTCGCTTAGTTGCAGTTTGAGAGATTTCACTTCCTGCTCTTGCATGCTAATCTTACCTTCACATTGTATTACAATGTTTTCCATGGTTATGGCATGGTCACGTATCTGCCCTACAGCCATTTCCTGTATCACCAACTCACTATCTATTCTTCCTCTCATCATTTCCTGCTCCGCTCTCCCGCTTTCAATTGCCTCTCTCACTTGCACAAACTTCTCCCTAATGGCCTTCATTTCCTCCTCCCGTTCCCTACGGAGTTCCGTTGTTGTAGCAAATAATTTTTTTCTCGCTCTCCCTTCGTATTTTGTCTTCTAGCCATGTTACTGTTTCCTCCATCTTTGCCTCTAATCCTGCCCGACACTGCTCTATCTTGTCCCCCATCTCCCTTTGGCTCACCTTCAACTCCGCGGTAGCTGTCCTTATCATCTGCGTTATTGCACCAAGATTTAGCTGGTCAGGAGTAATCTGATGTAATCCAGTTTCCCAGCGGTCCCCACAGTCACTACCGCTTACCGAATCCCATTCAGCTCATGACGCCTCATCACTGCTATTATTTTCCAGGATCCTGTGTCCCCTACCATTTTCATTATCCTCAAATCCACCCCTCCAACGCCATCTCTCCTACCTTACCCCCCTGTGACATATACGCGGGCCAGAGCACCCACAGCTCTGCTCTCACCATATACATGCACAGTGGATAACGAACACACTAGAGCACTCATCAAAGTATAGAGTTACGAATGTAGACAAAAGGTTGGGCCTGTCTATAATCAAAAAATCTAATCATTTTACCTATATATATTATATATGTGTGTGTGTGTGTGCGCGCGCACATGCTTCTGTGCGTGCATGAATGTGTGTGTGTGTACATATATATATAGTGTGTGTGTGTATATATATTATATGTGTGTGTGTATATATTATATATGTGTATGTATTATATGTGTTTGTGTGTATATTATATGTGTTGTGTGTGTATATATATATTGTGTGTGTGTGTGTACATAAGGTATCTTGCGAGGACTTTTGTATGCTTTTTCACCAGCGCTGTGAGGACTTCTAACCTTGCGAGGACCTCGTCCAAGTCCTCGGAAGGAAATCGCTCGGATATGTAATCTAGACGACATAATATGCTCACAAGAAAAATCTGAATTTATTCTGACGGAGTCCTCGTAATGTTCGTGGAGTTTCATACGAGTAGTGCAGCAGAATCCCACCAGGAAGCACTCTTGTCGATTTTCAATACACACAATGTGGTGCCCGTGTATTATACGAGGACTCGGATACACACCTTTTAATAAACACTGAGTTGAGCTCCGGCAGTTTATCCGAGGACTTCATCTTTAACCAATCAGAACGCATAGTTCAAATTCAAACGTGTTTGTAAACAGTGTGTATGTCTACTTCGTTGCGAGGACCAAGCAATGTGTGTTGTAGCCTACGTTCTGCTTTGTGAGGACGTCTGGTAATATTATAGAAAGTATTTTGTGATGTGAATAACGTTTATTTGAACATTAATTATATTTACTTATTTCTTTTTAAGTAAGATAAAGTTATATTTATGTAGAAACAGGAACATCGATGGTGTAGTGGAGCACTCATACTCAACAAGGCGATCAGATTCGATCTCCGGCACGGTATCCACCCCTCCTAGGATGCCTCTGTGTGGAGGGTTTTCTCGGAGTGTTACATTCCTCCTGCCCATACATTCAGCTGCTGCTGCACGACCACATTTTCTTCTTATTGCATGTGTAAAAGCATTCCTTTATTCTGTCTGTGAGCAAATAATGTGTTCGTAAAAAAAAATAAATAAAAAATTTAGGTGCATAACTGCTACGTGTTACATCAAGACGTTTAACATTTGTACTGAATCATGTTACTGAGTCAAATA